>SEYY01000639.1:0-22500 GCA_009176605.1 Armadillidium nasatum
TTCTATCTCTACCAAATCCAGAGATTGGACATTTCAAAAGCTTATTGCTACTTTTACTCCGTCACTATTAAAATTTTTCTCTGTATATAGTACCAAACAGTTTTTCCTGTAGCATTTCTCCATATCATACTAGATATCCTGGGAATTCTCCAACACCTATTTACCTCATAATGGCTTCATCATCTATAATCCTTTGTCCATGTCATACCAGATCTTCTGGTATACTACAAGCTTTAACTTAATAATTACTGAACTTACTCATTATATTAGCCAGTTATCTTTTCCCTTCCTAATACTGGATGATTTTAATAGACATCATATCTTCTGGGAACTTTCTCTTTTCCTCTCACCTAAGTTAATGCAACTAGCAAAACCTTTCTTTTATTCCTAACATAATCTTCCACACCCAGCCTTCTACCTCCTCCAAGTTTAGCCACCCATGTATAGAGCTACAATGGTGACACCTTGCTTCTGGATCTCTTATTTTGGGGAGAAATCTTTTGGTTCTTACCATTTAGGTTTGGGACCATACATGGCAAGTTGATCACTTAGCTGTTATCCTCCATCCTGAAGTTACTGTTCTTTTGCACCTTAATTCAGGCCTGTCTGATCAAGTCATGTGCAAATTCTTAAAGTTATAACATGCTTGAAGCGGTACCTATACTTCACTTCCCAAATCAACAGAATATAATTAATGACTTTGACTGACCAAGAGACTTTTTTGTTTTTTTATTATGGTGTTTCCCTATTTGAAGACTCACTTCCTCCGAGCTCAAGGTTCTCTTAATTGAGAACAGAAGAGCTCTTCACAAAATATTGCCAAAGTTTAGGGTAAACTTTGGTATTGCAGAGTATGAAATACTCATCAAAAATTTACCTTTCGCTTGCAAACCACAACTGCAATTTCCAACTGCATTTAGAGTTTACAAAATTTTATGATTATAAATAATTTCTAGTAATACTAGGGTGAAATAAAAATTTAATAAAAAATTTTAAATATTTTTTTTTCCATTATGGATTTCCAATGAATTATTTAATGGCTACTCGTTTCATATTAAATTTTATCCATTCAATTTTATAATAAGAAGAAGCATAAACGAGGAAAATAATAATAACAATGAAAACGTATACGTTTATTATATGCCATTTCTAAAAACTAAAATACTACAACTATTTAAAAATCGTTTTAATTCTAAATATATTCAAAATATATTATCTAAGGTTAAATTTGGGCTGTTCGCTACCCATTTACGAAAACGACAAATTCGCAGGCCATAGTAAATATACTTTTCTGAAAAGTTAAGATGCCCTCAGATCAGCTAGGCCGAAAATTATAATGAAACTATATGTTAATAATTGTGAATAAGGTTAGCATTCCATTTACATAGAAATTATTGTACTGTATATTATAATTTTCTGGTTCTATGGAGATAAGACCATAAAAAAAAGAAGCAGTAAGAAGGCAAGAGTATATGAAGATTTTCAAGAACATATTAAAATGAGATAGTTAAAAGCCGCAGGGTCTTATCAAGACTCAGTTAACAAGACATGTTAAAGTTGTCATTCAAGGGCCTATGAGACTGTCCCAGTCCAAACAAATAATAACAATAACAATACTAATATATGCACGAAAAACTAGGTCTATCCCATCCTAGTTATCAGTTCATTCATGCATAGTCATGCATAGATAAAAGTAAAACTAAACCCCATTACACATGCAATACTCAATGAACCATCACCCACTAACCGTTAGGCTTAGTCATAGGTTCTGTTGATCCAAAAATTCATATATACCCGCCGATTTGGCTTAGTCAGATTATTCTATATAATACCCAAACCATCCATATATCTATCTAGCCCCTTTTTAAATTTGACAAGAGAATCACAGTCAACAATCTCTTGTGGCAAGTCATTCCAAAAATTAACAACTCTATTACTGAAAGAGTATTTTCTTAGATCGAGATGGCATGGCTTCTTTTTAATTTTCTTATTATGTCCTCTAGTTACTCTTCCATGGTCCACTATAAAGTATTTTTCAATCTCTGTATTACTGTCAGATGCAAATATTTTGTAAACTTGTATCATATCCCCTCTGAGAAATCTCCTTTCAACTGAGAACATTCCTAACTCCTTCAACCTCTCTTCATAGCTCTTTTTCAAAGCCAGAAATCATCCTTGTTGCTCGACGTTGTACTCTCTCCTGCATATCTGTCTTTCTTAAATGAGGAGCCCAAACCTGTGCACAATACTCTAATGCTGGCCTGACATAGCTATTATATAGTTTGCTTATAACCTCTTTGCTCTTGTAAACTACATTGCAATTAATTATACCTAACATCTTATTAGCTTTATTCCTTGCTTCCAAACATTGATCACCCACCTTCAGATTACTGCTAATTATCACACCTAAATCCTTTTCTTGGTCCACAGTCTCAAGCCACTCCCCATTCATTTCATAATTAAATCCTTCATTTGAGTAACCTACATTAAGAACTTTACATTTTTTACTATTAAAGTTCATTTGCCACCTCTCTGCCCAACCAAGAAGTCTATCTAGATCACCTTGAAGCTTTATGCATCCATCATTATTCCTTACTGAGGTAACCACTTTGGTATCATCTGCAAACTTAGAAACCTTGCATTTAAGACCTTTGTCTAAATCATTTATATATATAAGGAACAAAAGTGGTCCCAGCACAGAACCTTGTGGTACCCCACTCTTCACTGTTTCCCATAATGACTTATTACCATTAAGTAATACACACTGCCTTCTGTTCTTTAACCACTCTTTAATCCAATTGTGTACCATTCCATCTATACCATACTGCGACAACTTTTGCATCAGCCTACATGTACCTTATCAAAAGCCTTGCTAAAGTCTAAATATATGACATCAACTGGATCACCCCTTTTCTATACATTCAGTAATATATTCCATAAATTCTAGTAGATTTGTCTGACATGATCTACCCTTTCTAAAGCCATGCTGGGAGTTATATAGTATCTTATCATCTAAATGCTTCTCTATATGATTTTTCAGTAACTTTTCCAAAATTTTCACAACTAGAGATGTTAAACTAACTGGCCTATAGTTCCCTAAATCTTCTTTACTACCTTTTTTAAATATGGGCACCACATATGCTGCTTTCCAGTCCTCAGGTACCTCTCCAAAAGCAATAGATCGCTTAAAAATCAAATTTTGTTAACTGAGTCTTATCAAGACTCAGTTAACAAAATGTTAAAGTTCTCATTCATTATGAATGTTTTATTCCAAATTTCAATTTACCCTGTGCAAATAATGACCTTGGTCACTATTATACAATACATTCAGCATGTAATTTATGAAGTCAAAATAAAAATATCATTTAAGGTATCATGCAGAGTCACCAGTTCCAATGACCTTAGTCATTATTATACATTCAGCATATAATTTATTAAGTCAATCTATAAATCAAGGTACATAACCCTTAAAAGCAAGTAAATCATAAGAACATAAAAGAGACAGAAGCCATAAGGGCCTATCAAGACTCCCAGTTGGAAAAAAATAAAATAAGTTATTTATTATAAATGATTTGCCACATACCCAATTTTCCTCATGCAAATAATCAAGCTAATCATATTTCTTATGCAATATGCAATTTATCAAGCTGTAAGTAAATGGGTCATCTAAGCTCTAAACTAATATGTAAAATTCTTGATATTTTAAGTTATTATCAAAAATATTTCTTAAAATATATTGCTTTAAAAGTAGAGTCAATCATATTATATATGGTAGAATTTTAAAGGAGGGCAGAAACTGTATTGCAAAAGTATTGTATTTGATTTTTAAATGATTTATTACTTTTGTTTAGAGAGGTACCTGAGGATTGGAAAATGGCATGTGGGATACCCATTTATAAAAAAGGTAAGGAAGATCTAGGAAGCTAAAGACCAGTTAACTTAACATCTCTGATTATAAAAGTTTTGGAAAAGTTACGGAAAAGTCATATAGAGAAACATTTGGATAATATGATATGAAACCGTATAACTCATAGCATGGTTTTAGAAAAGGTAGGTCATGACAGACTAACCTTCTAGAATTTATGGAATATATAACGAATGTATAGATAAGGGTCATCCAGTTGGTTATATAGGCTATTTAGACTTTAGCAAAGTTTATGATAAGGTACCCCATGTAAGGATGCAAAAGTTGTCACTGTGTGGTATAGGTGGAGTGGTGCACAATTGGATTAAATAGTGGTTGAAGAACAGAAGGCAGTATGTATTACTGAATAGAAATGTCATTATGAGAAACAGTGAAGAGTGGGGTTTCACAGGGTTCTCTGCTGGGATCATTATTGTTCGTCATATATATAAATGATTTAGACAAAGATCTTAAATGTAAGATTTTTAAGTTTGCAGATGATACCAAATTGGTCATCTCAGTGAGGAATAATGATGGATATATAAATCTTCAAGGTGATCTAGATAGATGCCTTGGATAGGTAGATTTTAATTATAAATGTAAAGTTCTTCATATAGGTTACTCAAATGAAGGATTTAATTATGATATGAATAGGGACTGGCTTGAGAATGTGAATGAAGAAAAAGATTTAGGTATGATTATTATTAGTAATCTAAAATTAGGTGATCAGTGTTTGGAAGCAAGGAATAGAGCTAATAAGATATTAGGTATAGTAAATTAACAATGAAGTTTACAAGAGCAAAGAGGTTATAAGAAAGCTAGATAATAGGCCAGTATTATAGTATTGTGCATGTTTGGGCTCCTCATTTAAGACACAGATATGCTGGAGAAAGTACAATATTGAGCAACAAGGATGATTTCTGGCTTCAAGAGTAAAGCTATGAGGAGAGGTTGAAGGAGCTGGGAATGTTCTCAGTTGAAAGGAGATTTCTCAGAGGAGATATGATACAAGCTTACAAAATTTTTGTATCTGACAGTAATATAGAGATTGAAAAATACTTTATAGTAGACCATGGAAGAAAACTAGAAGGCATGATAAGAAAATTAAAAAGAAGTCATGCTATCTCAAACTAAGGAAATACTCTTTCAGTAATAGGGTTATTAATTTTTGAGATGACTTGCCACAGGAGATTATTAACTGTGATTCTCTTGCAACATTAAGAGGGGGCTAGATAGATATATGGTTGGTTAGGGATCATATAGTATAACTTGACTAAGCAAAATTGGCAGGTATGTATGAATTTTTAGACCAGCTTGTGACTAAGTGAATGAATTTAAATCAGCTTGTGACTGAGCCTATCTGGCAGTTTTATAGTGGGTGTTGGTTCATTGCATGTTGCATGTGTAATTAGTTATATAATATTATTAGTTAGGTTTACAAAATATTAATTGGGGTTTAGTTTTATTTTTATCTTTGTATGAATGAACTGATAACTAGGGATAGGATAGACTTAGTCTTTATTGCATGTATTAGTATCACCTTTAGAATTATTTTTTGTTTTGACTGGGACATTCTCAAAAGACCTGTATGGTTTCTAACTCTCTATTTTTCTAATATTTTAATGTTTCATATATTGATTCAGCCTTTTACTAAAAATTTTAAGAGAGTCACTATTACTAGTGCCTTATGGCAAACCATTCCAGAAATTAACTATTCTGTTGCTAAAAAAAATACTTTCTCATCTTGATGGTATAACTTCTTTTTTGTTTTTTTTGCTTGATCCATGGTGTTCCTACTGTGAACTAGTAAAAAGATTTACTCCTATCTACATCAGTTGACAAAAATATTTTGAAAACCTGAATCATATCACCTTTAAGAAATATTTTCACATAAAACATCCCCAGTTCTTTTAACTTATTCTTGTAACTTGTTTTTAAAACCAAAAATTATTTTGTTGCTCTGCGCTGTACTGCCTCCAACATATTAAATTATTTCTTAAATAAGGGGCCCAAACCTGTGCACAGTACTCAATCAGTGGTCTAACATAACCATTATAGAGCTTACTAATCACCTTACTTTTATAACTAACATTGTGGTTTAGTATTCCTAACATTCTGTTAGCTCTATTCCTAGCTTCTAAACACTTTTCTGACATTTTTAAACTGCTACTGATAATCACACCCAAACCTTTTTCTTTATCCACAGACTAGCCATTTTCTATACATTTTGTAATTGAAATTTTTATTAGAATAGCCTACATACACTTTTTATTATTGAAATTCATTTGCCACTTTTCAACCCAACTAAGAAGTCTATTTAAATCATGTTGAACTGTCATACATCCCTCAATATTTAACATGACAAGCTAGTTTTGTATCATTGGCAAACTTAGAAACTAAATATTTTATTCCATTATCCAAATCATTAATATAGTTTAAAAATAGAAGAAGCCCCAGCACAGAACCTTGAGGAACCTTACTCTTTACCAGCTCCTATATGATGATTTATTGCCATTTAATACTACACACACTCCTGTCCTCCAACCACTTTGAATCCAGTTTTGAACAACGTCTCCTAAGCCATACTGAGTTAATTTTTAAATCAACTTTTTATGAGGTACCTTATCAAAAGTTTTGCTGAAATCAAGAAATACTATATCACTGGCTCTCCTTTGTGAATACAAGCAGTAATATACACCATAAATTCCATAAGATTTGTCTGACATGATTTACCTTTTTAAAATCATGTTTAGAGTCTTGCAATCTTGCAAAATTTCATTGTCAACTAAATGCTTTTCTATTTGACTTTTCATTAGTTTTTCTAGAACTTTTACTACCAAGGAAGTTAAATTAATTGGCCTGTAGATTCCAAGATCATCCTTACTACCTTATAAATTGGCACAACATAAACAATTTTCCAATTCTCTGGTATCCCATAATAATTAAGAGACCTATTGAATATTTAATATAAACCATTTTTATTATCATATTATTATTTTACTATCTTCCTTTAGGATTCTTCCATGAATACCATCAGGACATGCATATTTATTATAATTTAATATGTTCAAGTAAATTTTTAATCTTATCAAGTTCAACATTGAGATGTAATATTTAGGGATGTAAAACTATCAACACTTTCTCTGATGTAATTAATATCAAACCTTTCATGTGTAAATACTGATTCAAAATAGGTGTTAAAAATGGATTAATTCTTCATCAGGGCTAACTACTATTTTATTATTTATCTTAATAGGACCAGTCTTTCTATTAAATTTATAATAACTAAAAGAATTTCTATAGATATTTATTTATTTCTTGCCAAGTTAATTTCTGATTGTCTTTTAGGTCCTATTACCTGATTTAATTTGTTCATCATTATCCTATAAATTTCTAAATCCATCATACTCCTATTGTCTTTGAACCTCTTGAACCATTTATGCTGATCCCTAATTTTACCCTGTATCTCCTTGCTCCACCAATTGGGCTTTCTATTATTAACCTTAATTGCTCCAGCTGAAAAACATTCTAATTGAATTTTATCCAAGATTAATTTGAATGTTTCTCACATTTGAAAACAGTCTTGTCCTCAAATTCTTTATCCCAGTCAATTGCTCCAAGTATGTTTCTAAATCTATCAAAGTTTGGATTTTTAACTATTACATTTAAATTAAACCTAATTATTTTATGATAACTGTTATCCAAATTTTCTTCCTTTGTTATCAGGGTTGGCACAAAAAGCCAGTAGTTTTTTGGCTATTGACTTTTTGGACTTTTAACCATAAAACTGGCTCTGGCATTTTGATAATGAAATATGTAAAATATAAATATTAAAATTCCTAAATTTTAATTAGATGCAAGTAATTTTTTTGTTAAAAAAATGAAAAAAATGAAAAGCTTTGAATTTTTCATATAAATAAAGTTTATTAACTTCATTTGTATTTTTTTTCCTTATCTTTCATCTTAATTTTTAAATATTTCCTTTTTGAATACAAAAATGCCTACTAGAAACTATTTTAATATCTTAAATATCTGTATACTCTTACTAATTTTTCAGATATATCTATCCTTAATTTGTTTCATAATTTTGACCAATTATACTGTATGTACTAAAAAACCTCTCTATTGATCCTGAACTAGCTATATATATATATATATATATATATATATATATATATATATATATATATATATATATATATATATATATATATATATATATATATATATATATATATATATATATATATATATATATATATATATATATATAGGGGAAGATGTAGTGCAGTTTGAAGCAATGAAAGTAACCCCTCACTGATTCTGATTGCAGATGTTACATTTAGCTATTTCGAGCCTATCCTGAAACATTGTAAAGTACTCCCATACTGCTGAAGCTGATCTTTTAGCCATATTGACTGAAAGTATAAACAAAATAATAATTTTGAAATAATGTAGCTAAATGATACAAGTTTGATACATAGCAATAAAATAACAATGATATGTATTTATATAGGTTATATTTATAATTTTATATTTTACATTTTTCAAACTTTACCTTATTATGAATCAGAAAAATAGTTTTTTAAATTTTTTTACTTTTTTTTAAAACATATTATACAAAATCTATAATTTTCTGAAATTTTTCGGAAAAACATATAATCATTAATTTAAGTGAATGTTGATTATTCTACTCCTTCCTTACAATTAAAAAAAACTCAATTAAATTTATATCTAGTTTTCTTAACCTAAAATTTCAGTGCTTTTGACCTCTTTACAAATTTCAGGCAACCCCGGCCCCAGCAAATTTCCAGCCCCGGACGGCCCCTATATATATATATATATATATATATATATATATATATATATATATATATATATATATATATATATATATATATATATATATATATATATATATATATATATATTATATATATATATTGCCATTTACTGTGGCAAAAATGGTAGAGTGATCGACTCATATTGTTGCAGGAAGTGTCGGGTTATAAACTCAAAAAAGGGGAAAAGTATAAAAGACAAATTTATCTTTATAGTATACTCAGTGTTTAGGATTACTGGCTGCTGTTCTGAGACCCCTCCAATTATTCTACCCACCATCATACACAAGTAAACAAAAATAGAGGCTCACAGTTTGCAGAGACTGAAGATACAAGTCCTTTTTCACTTTCAAATTCCAAATGATGTTCTTTCTATACATTGTACATGAGAATTGATAGGGCTTGAAGAAATGTGAAGTAGGGTATTTGATGATGAACGTTCACTCACATGATGACTCAGTTCCTGATTGACGATCCAACAACTTTCAGGTTCAGACACAGGGTAATCAAACACAATTATACCTAGATTTTTTATTTAACCCCAAAGTCACATTTTCAAAACATTTTCCTTTATGTTTTTAAAGTTATTTACACTGGTTCGTTCACCCCTGCTTCACCAGAACTACTTCAACATTCGAACTCACTACAGTCTACCAGATCAACAATGATAGGAAAGGACGACGACTAAGACGAAGAAGGTTAGTCCCTAGAAGTACTACGAAAGATACTGTACAATAGGTATGTCTAAAATTCTTATCTTTGTATATTGTTTGTCTTTTCACAAGACTCAAGACCAATTTTCTTCAGCCTTGGTAGAATCTTTGATCAATTTAAGGATATTTTTCACTATTTAGTTAAGCATCCAATAAGAGTCAACATAAAATTCACAAGACGAAAGTGAAAATCCAACTTAAAAAAAAAAAATTCCTAAAATATTTGGGATCAGTGTTTTTTTTTTTTTACTTGGTCCTATTTTATGCATTAATAAACTAATAAAAGAATGTTTCATACTGAGTTATGTAGACAATACCTTGTTAAAAAGGACAATTTGACCTGAAGGATTTATGAGATGCCTTTTTTTGTCACTGGGAATATGTTAAGAATAGAGGTGTACTGAAATTCTGTTCTGGCCAGAGTTAGGAATTTTTATCCATTTCTGGTTCCAGCCAGAAATTGATTTACTAATTTACTTCTGTGAAAAAATTTACTAGAAGGATTTTATTTTACATAAACCATAGCACATTTTTTAACAAAATATAATAGTAGCCTTGTGCAGCATTTATATTCTTATTACCTATTATTTAAAAAAAGTTTACTTCAAAATATATGATAATTAGATATTTTCATTAAATTCAAATATAATTTATATATATATATATATATATATATATATATATATATATATATATATATATATATATATATATATATATATATATATATATATATATATATATATATATATATAATATATATATAAATTCCCCCCCCCCCTAAAAAAGAATTTAAAACAGTAAAATGAAAGTCTAAAAAAATTAATTTAACACTAAATAAAACCATTAAAGATAAAATTAAAAGTACACAAGCTTTCAAGACTGTAATATGTTCTCCTTATTCAAGTGAGTTACAATAAAAGAATGAAGGCAACAAAATATTTTAATACCTATAGAAGACAAAAAAGTAGCAACAATGTCCAGTAAGTAATCTAAATTGTTATAAGTACTTTTTTTTTTTTTAAAAAGGAACCTCTTTCAAGACACTATTAGCTGGATCCAAATAAAAACCTCAAGTTATTAGTATCATTGATTATAAAAGACTCCAATAATTTTCTTGAAATATTATCTTGAACTTCTTTAATAGTTCAAGAAAAATTATTCATATTTATAAAGTGGTTCTCATTTCTTCTGTGTTGCACCAGAACTGAATTCATATCATCTATTCTGAGACTATAAGAATGTTGGTATCTGCATTTATTCATGCCTTCTGTTTCTCTTACATATATTTTACAATCATCGTACTTTATTCTGTAAACCCCCACATTCTCATTTCTTTCCCTCATATAGGCTTCCAAAAACTGTTAATGTACCCGGCACTAAATGGAAAAAATTCACATTTTTGGAATGTGTTTTTTAAAACCCTCTGCATTATTTAGACTCCCAGGATAAACCAAAGCAATTTTTTAAATTGAAAATGCAACACTGATCACATTAACCACAATACATCTTATATATATATATATATATATATATATATATATATATATATATATATATATATATATATATATATATATATATATATATATATATATATATATATATATATGAAAGAGATTTACATTAGTTTCAGACTTTTTTTATAGTTTTGTATTTCTTATTCTACTTAAAAAGGGCTCTGCCTGTGAATAGTGGTATTTAACTTTAAAATTTAAATACTGGTATATATATATATATATATATATATATATATATATATATATATATATATATATATATATATATATATATATATATATATATATTAAAACTTTAAATTTTATATTTTCTTAAAGTTAAAATTTTTCTAACAATAAATAATGTTTGCAGGTCATATATCTGTTATAGTTTGATTTTTTTTAAAATAGTGAACCCTAGAAAATTTAGGACTGGTTTTCATCACTTTATTCAAAATTTCTTACATAATAAGTAATAAGGAGGGTCTGTACATCATTCCTAGGAATGTTTTGACTTACCTATCCATTAAAATTTTAAATTGAAAATTACAATTGTAATTATAAAACATTTTTTTTTTTTTTTACAGAAATATAAAAGTTTATCTAACAATTATCACTGAATGAATTGTTTACTCTCTATTGTTCAGTATTCATCCTTGGCTCACTGGAGGCACAAAAGGTATTTTTTAATTTAAAAATCACTTGTAAAGTGTTTTTATTATTTTAACCTGAAAAGCAAGAAATTATTTTTTTTTTTTATTGGCTGTGCTAAAACTTAGTAAATGTAAGTTAGTCATCCTGGAAAAATATATATAATATTTTGCAAGTTGTTTTGATCTATGTCAGTCAGACATTGGTGTATATTCATAGCAACAAATTTTTTATATTATTGGTGTTAGTTTTTGTTTTCTTAAAAAATTTAACATTTTGTCATATACTTTTCATATTTTATAAATATATATATATTTTTAAATAATACTCTTAAAATGTTAATTTTATTTCAGATGAAGCTATTGAATTTACATTTTTTATCATCAATTTCATGATTGTTACCTGCTTGAAAGCCATTATATTTCCAAGAAAAATCAAATATTAAAGGTTTGTAGCATTTCTTAAATAATTTTATTTTGTTCATTCTTTAGTTAAGATCACATGTTTCCATTTTTAAAGATATTTATACTTATTACATAGTTGGATACAAATTTTTTATTTTTTTTCAAACATAGAAGTCAAGAAAATGTTTTTTCAATAGTATTAGCAACAAATTGTTTATTAACCATGAACTGTTTGTTCCTAGAAAGTAGTGATGGGATGATGCAAAAAAAAATTCTGATGCTGATGCCAATGCCAATTCTCTCACTAATGTGAAAGAATAAGAATATAGTTTTTAAAAAACCTGTAATATTGTACGGGCGACTCGGCTTGCCTTGTTTATATTACAGATAACGCTTTAACCGAGTACGTTTGCAATAAACGAGCCGTACTTTATATATTATTTAATTTATTTGTTTCTTTCTTAATTAAGTGAACTGGTTGATTACAAAAGAAATTCAGATCAAAGTTCGTAACACAGGATACTTGGACAGCTAACTACAAGGATTTATTCAAACACACGTACCTAATTTGTAAATTTACTTATGAATGAGATTACGATTACCGTCCTTTTTACACAATTTATACAAAAATAATAATTATAATGAACAAATTTTTTTTTTAAATTGAAATTTATTATCATCAATTATCAGAATTCTCCCGTTCAAATTCTAATTTAACCGTATTACCAATAATTTGGATTAACAATACTTAAATTTGTGTTATGGAAGGATAATTTGGCGTCGATCGGAATGAGATCCAAGTTATTCCCCTTTTCGTCGTCAAGTTGGATTTATTATCGATTGAATTTAAGAATGTTTTATGAATTCCAACATAAGATATACGTTCAAAGTATCGAATCCAGTATAGGAACTGCAATAGAAATTTAATTAAGAATCTTTTCACTTGTATATTCAAAAGATTACCGACAAATTACCAAAAGTATATTTTATTTACCCCTTTCAGCTGCAAGGGTCCTAACGTTATGTAATCTGGATGGAACTATGGATTACCAATACGATCCTAATTTTAAGTAATCTTGATGGAATGATGGAAATAGGGATTACCAAGACTTCTATATACCCTCAATATAAATATTATCACTACTTTAGAATACCAATTGTACGCAATGATGTATGAAATGTACAATTATATTTTTGTTTAAGTTTAACCAACAACAAAATTAGGTATGGAAAATTTACGAAAAAGATGCCTGAAAGAAAGAAGATATATATATTTATAATAATTAAAAAAATGAGGACATATGACACGAAAGGTCATATGGTCCAGAACTTATCTTAGATAGATACAGGAAGGGTAAGATAAGGGGATTATCAAGCCAAGCGCGAAAGCGACATGCACAAAAACATCGGTGCTCCTAGATTAACACAAGATAACATGCAACACAACCTGTGGAAAAGGGATTACTTAGGTTAGAAACCTCACACCCCTCCCCACTAGAAGGAAACCCCTTCTACACAAGAAGTTAGAAAAGACAGTGGAAGGTGTTCATCTACACGAATTTGAAGAAGATTACCAACTGTATCGAGGAAACCGGGCAATAACAAACTCCCCAAATCAACGCCAATATATACAGTCCTTCACAATTAATTAATTAATTAATATTATAAAAGTGATAGGTAAGAATACCTAATCATTATGATCATAACCAAGACAGTAAAGATTACCCAAAGCCTCTTGTAATGATTATAGACAAATAAGAAAAGGGCATAATCAAAATCAACTCAAAAAGCAAAAAAATTAACAAAATAAAAAGAAATATATAAAGACATACAAAAATCAAAATTTTACAAAATAAAATAGAAAAATGTACAAAAATTTTTTTTTTTTTTTTACTAACATAAAAATGACATGAAAATGAATTACAAACATAAAAATTACATGAAAATTAATATACAAAAAAAAATTACATAAATAACAATACATGAAAAATAATATGATAACCTGTGTAATAATTTTAAATTTACATTCTACAACCACTCCATCAGTCTCCTTCAGACTCTCTATCCTTCCCTTCCGATAATACCTTCACATACTTCCCAGCTAACTCCCACAGCTCAGAGCGCTGTGTTTCCGAAACCTCTCCACCCAATACCACTCGTTCTAATCCCTGTAAATAATTCCAAATAATCCCCTTTTGTGTAGAGGTCAAAGTATTTACGCCACCAAAGCTCTCCTCCGGATTACCTTCTTTTTGAGACTCCTTATCACCTTCCTGCTGGGGTTGATCAATATTATTTCTGGGGCTATCCAACTCCTCATCAGTTTCATCAATATCACCTACAGGACTCTCCTCTACAACCACTGAACCTGGAGAAGGTTCTACTAACTCCGATGAAAGACGACCTAATGGTTTTGCCGGTGGGATTACCGGTTTGATCCAATAGCACATGGGTGCATATGCCCAAAAAAACACCTTATACACTCGGGAGTATAATGAAGACCATCGTGTATCATGGCTTCGTATTGTAGATTACCAGTCATGGATTTAAGAAATTTCACATGCGGTCCCCGGGAAGTGGACCATCCCAACACCGACTCGGTATGAAAATTTAGTGCATGGTTCATCATGAGAAACCGCTTCTCTCTCCAACCGTACCCATCCTTCTCTTCAATTCACACTGCTGTTTGTACACCCACTTAACGGCCTCATTCAGCATCCCTTTATTAAACCGTCCATCCTTATCCAATACTGGTGTATATTCTTTCAAATTCATTCCTCTCCAATCTGCGTAAATTATACCTTATACATATCTTTAATGGATGGTATCACCAAATAAACTCGACACTTTTCATTCAATGAAGTACAGTGTTGAATTACTGCGTTCATGACTGCAGGTATTACCGTGTAATCAGCTTCAGATCTCATAGCAACCAAGTTTACGATGGAAGTGCTACGAAACAGTGGTTGCAATGTCCAAGAGAAGCATGTGAGCCCCAACAGAAGCACCACGGGAATATCAGGAGTGTAAGGCAGACTTCACTGCTGTTAAACTATCTACAATACTCCTACCGCCCTCTGCACAACAGATTACCTCCAGCCCAAATTCAACATTAAGAATATGGGCTGCTCCCTTGAATGCCGCCGCCTCACTGTCACCGACAACAAGGATCTTCATTCTCTGAAAGGGATGAACGTTTCTAAGAACCAAGGTAATGGTTACATGTAAAAATGAAAAATATCATGAAAAATAAACATTATCTAACTACAAAACATGCTGTTTATTCATAATTAACTATTAAGAATGATTCATTATCATCAATCATTTAACTATAAGAATGATGTCATTAATCAAGCTTTGGATCATGCATGAATCTTTAATTCAAAGATTTAAAAAGTTATTATTAAATATGTTTATTATTTTTCAGAAGGTTTTACATATTCAAGGGTTTTTTTCATTATCAATGGTAAAGTTCTTACGGGACCTCGTGATCTAGTTTGAGGTCTATCATTACTATCTTTAGACATTAAATTATTCCGGAAAATTACTCAAAGATGAATTATTTTCAATATCGACCGTGGGAGATGATATAAGAAAATTATTTAAATTATCTTCAAAATAATCGACTACCATATGTTCCTCATCTATACTCTCAGAAGATGACATTGATACATTCGTTCCCCCCAAATTATAGATATGAGAGCTATTATCAACAATGGCTTGAATAGGGGACGAAAAACCTTCAAAACTCCCATCAATTACCGAATCAAACGGATTATCTATATTCAGGTCTTCTGAAGAATCGGATTTAAATAACTCCCTGAATCCCAGGGAACTATCCACCGATACATTTGGGTCAACTGATTCTAAAGAATTCTCCTACAAAAACACCATTACTCATATTAGAAATAGGGGATATATTATCAAAGAAATTATCTAATTGTGCAATCGAAGTTTGCGGTGGATTTATTTTTACAAAGGGAAATTGAATCGAAAGTCGTCGTGTTTTTAAAGGAGAAACCAACGGAACTAACGCGGAAAATGGAATTACCAATCGCGATTCTGACAAAGAAGACTGAAAAACAATCCTGATCTACACGACAGGCAAGACTCCCTCTCCCTGAGGCACTTGGGGACAAATTTATACTCTCCTCCCTTGAATTATGACATGAATTATCTTCCAATAATGAAGACAAGGTATTCACTACCTGCTTAATATTACCTTTAGTTACTAAACTTACAGGGGAATCATTTGACAAAGAAGAGTTTAACCTATTAATTTGGTTTTGAATATCAAAAGTATTACTTAATTGATTAACTGAACCCCCATTTTTAGTGGGAAACCCCAAAAAATCATTTTCGAGGTGTGACTCATTAAAAAGATCTAATTCTAATGGATTAAGTTCAAAAGGTCTAAGTAGGTTCTCCTCGAAAGTTTCACCCTCTCCTTCACCAAAGACTCGCTACTATCACCTAACACAATCCCATCCCTTGATTCCAATTCACCCCAGTTACTTATTACCGCATCTTCATTCACTATCGTCAGCTCCCAAAAATAACTTTCGATACGAACTATGTTTACGGAGATAACTGGGTATATCTATCCAAGGTCTTAGCTGTGAAAAATGAACTTGGAGAGTAGGATTATCAGGACGTAACGGAACACGTGCATTATCTGGTAAGACAGTGAATTTTTGATATGCTTTGGTAATTACAAAAGGACCCTATAACGTGGTTTGAATTTATTTGTTACTAAATTACCAGGAAGAATGCGTCTTATATGCAACTTTATCCCCAGTCTTATAAGGACAGAACTGGTTTGATGGTTCACGCCAAAATTTTTGCAAGCATGAATTACCAGTGAAATTATGAGCATTTTTTAATAACATATCACTAGGTGTTGATTGTATGGCAGAGTGCCATGTATTATTATAAATAGTGACTGCTTGTGGAAGTTTACTATCCCAAGAAGTGGGATTATCACTCGCAAGCATCCTAAATAATTGTAAAAGTGTTCGATTTACACGCTCAGTAACACCATTGCATTGTGGCATATGACTAGCAATTACCACATGAGATATACCAAACTCACTAAGTACCTCCTTCAAATGCATTACCCATAAATTCCAATCCTCTATCACTCAAAAGGCGATTAGGGTATTCAGTGGTAAAAATGGCAAGATTTTATATTTAAAGAGAGTTTGCTACATAGGGACCTGTTTTATTACTTAAGGGGACTACACAAATAAATTTAGAAAAATGATCTATGGCAACTAAACAATATGAATTATTCTTAGATGTTCTAGGAAGTTGGAGAAGTTCTACCGCTAATAAATCAAAGGGATAAGCAGCAGTCACTTTAAGTAAAGGAGGTTTAATTACATTAGGATTACTTTTTAGCATTTGACATTTTGGGCAACATCGACAAATATCTGAAACTACCTGACTAACACGTGGATGCCACAATTCTTCATAAATTAAGGGAATTAACTTATTACGACCTAGATGACCATAGTCACAATGAAGTTGTGAAGCAACAGTTATTAGAAAAGGCATGGAAATTACAAATCTAGACGTGTTACTTGATTTATTATAAAGAATACCATTTCTGATTTCTAGGACATTTTTGAAAGCTTTAAAGATTATCAAACAATTATGCCACTGAGAAATAGGAATTTGCTTAGTAATTGCTTTAATTAACCTTTTCCCTAATACCGGGTCACTAGACTGAATACCATTGATTAACTTGTAACTAATTTGGGAATCAGGCGATACATAATGATCTTGAGTGTCCAGTTGATTTATCATAACCTAGACTAACCTTAACTACCTCCTTCTCAACTAAAGAATTATCGGACTCTACGGGTACAAGTAAATTATAATGAACGCCCTGAGAGACATCTAAGAAAACATTCTACTGGGAGAATTATCACCATACGTTAAGGAAGTACCATTTTCAAAATACACAATTACCTGAGTTTTCATTAAATATGAAAATGCCTGAATGGCTTCGGGAATTGGCATTTGACCGGGTATTCGCATTAACTTTAATTTCTTTAATAAATTCCGTTCGCGCAAGATATATCGTTGTGGATTCTTAATTAATTCGTCAATTACCCTTTCACGCACGTTGGTATGAAAATCCTCATTACCCCCCTATCCACAAAGCAAAACAACGGAAAAAGAGAATTACCGCCGCCCGGCACCTCTATTTGTTTAAAGCCCTCGGGCATAGTAGGTTGAAAGGTCACGGAATTACCGTTCCTCCCCCTCATCGACATCCGAATCAGTGGGAATAGGGGAACGCGAAAGAGCATCAGCGACCACGTTCTTACGACCGCTGATGTGTCGAACTTCAAAGTTGTAATTACACAATTCATCAAGAGTACGGGCAATACGTCCATCAATTGCAGACATGTTGTGGAGATACTGTAAAGGCTCATGGTCACTATAGATGATAAATCTCTTATTATTACATAAAAAGGTCTTAAAGATTTGACTGCCCATCGTAACGCAGCAAGTTCTTTTTCAATGGTGGAATACTTTTGTTGCGTACTTGAAAAAGTCATAGAGATGAAAGCAATGGGTCTAATATTACCGTCTTTGCTTTGAGCTAACATCGCCCCTGCCCCAATATCTGAAGCATCAACATGAAGCTCTAAAGGTGGTGCTTCGTCTGAATAATCAGGAAATACCAAAAGAGTAGGACTTACTAGTGCAGCTTTTAATTTTTCAAAGGCAGTCTGGCACTTCAGATGTCCAATGAACTACTTTACCTCCGGTCTGACAAGAGAGTGGTTTTAGAAATAAACGAACAATGGGGAATGTGACGACGGTAAAAATTAACCATCCCCAAGAACTGTCGTAACTGCTTTACCGTGGTAGGTATGGGAAAGTTAAGAGCGCCAGAGATGTTCTTTTCCAAGGGAAGAATACCTTGATTACTAATGTGGTGACCCAAAAACTCCACAGATTCTCGACACAACTTAGTTTTCTTGGGCTTAAGTTTGAACCCATTCTTCTGCAATGCATGTAATACCTTCTCCTAAAGCACCACAAATGCTCTTCAAACGTGGCAGATCTTAATAATTATGTCATCCAGATAGGCCATTACCTGGGACCAAGGAATACCGGACAAGGCGAGCATCATGCCTCGTTGAAACGTTGCTGGTCCTCCTTTAACACCAAATGGCATACAAAGGAATTCATAATGAGACAGAGGAGTGGAAAAGGCCGTCTTCTCTATACTATCTTCTGCCATTTCAATTTGGTAATACCCTCGAACGAGATCTATAGTAGTAAAATACCTAGCTCCGGCCATATTATAGATAGAATCTATCAAATTGGGCAATTGGAAAAGCGTCATTTTTAGTGTATTTGTTCAGACAACGATAATCCAAACAAACTCGCATAAACTACCATCTGGCTTTCGTACTGGAACAACGGGAGCTGAGTACGGAGAATAACTCTTCCTAATAATACCTGCTCCCTCCAGTTTGACGCATTGTTTTTCAATTTCTTGGGACAGAGGTCCCTGAAACCGGCGTACAGGAACATGGATGGGTTTATCAGTTGTTAATTCGATGTGGTGCTTAACATTATTCGCACAACCAACATCATCGTCTCCCGTACTCAAAATGTCTGCATATTTCTGAAGCAGATCAATTAACAGGGATTTTTGAACCTTGATCCAAAGGAATATCTTCAATTTGGAACTCTTGGATAACCCGTTCTCTAGTCCAATACTCAAATGGTACAACTGATGATGATGAACTAGTATTAACATTACCAATTACAACAGGCTCAACCTCCGAGATACAAAGAATAACCAAGACTGAACCCAAAGAATAACCTCCAGGAATAAACCTACATGAGTCACTATAATTACATAGGGCAATTACAGGTTCAGTTCCTGATAAAATGCCAGGAAGTACCTCCAGACCATTATCTTCCTTTCCATTATAAAAGAAAGTATTGAAGGGATACGAAAGGTTGCAAAGGTTAATAGGAACAACCTTACATTGATTTGCACCTAGTTCCAGATTACCATCAGTACACACATTCATGGGTTGAACATTTCTTGGTTGGATCAGTAGCCACAACATTGAACGCATTACCTTCCCTGATGAAGTAACTGATATGAAGACATATCTGGTAAGAGGTTATTATTTTTAAGAAGAGTCACTCCCAGTACCAAGGGATGATCTATTATCTCAGAAGGAACTATATAAAATTCATCACTCTTCGTCACAAAACCACTACAAAAACGAAGTTCGAGACTTACGTAATAAGAAATAGGAATTTGAGTATTACCAACACCTGAAATTACTCGAACCACTGAAGAGTGTTTTGTAATACCTACTAGATGATCAACTACTGACTCTTTAATTAAATTTATACAAGCTCCATTATCTACAAGACAATTATAGATATTAAATGGAGAATCAACAATAGAAACATCGACACAAAGGGGTTGACTATCCATTTTGCTATAATTCACAGTAATTATCTGATCAGAAGTCAGGTTTGATTGGGTCAATTCAGGAACCTGATCTTGACAATCCTCCGTGGTGAGACCCATGGCCACGGAGTCCTTTAGCTTAAAGGATTATTATTACCTCCACACACTCCCTCTGACTCATAGGTAAATGGATTATTATCTTTAGGGCGTGCACCTTGAGCAGAATATTCTCTGGACTGACGTTGAGGTAATGGAGCTGGTTGACTTGTATTACCAACTGTCTTATGGACCGAATTACCCTTGGATTGGCAATCCTTTCCAAAATGATCACCCTTACAGAAAGGACACAAAGGCTTATGTGTCTTAGGCAGGTTTCGCTGTTGCTGTCTTTGTTTGAGCTGGGAACATTCAGAATGATAATTTCCTTGTTCCTGACAATATGAACAAATACCCAATAACTCATAACACGTTGAAACTTCATGACCTACTTTCGAGCAATTATCGCATATCAGTCTAGATTGTTGATTATTTCGGGAATCTCAACTGCGTTGTTATTGGCAGCTATTACCCGCCCGGTCATCGTTGTTACTACCACTATTTCTTCGCGGAGATCTTTGGGAAGAGTTATTATTACCCTTGGAGTTGTTTTCTACTGGTCTATTTGGTTTCTTTGAGGACCAACGCTTCATAACCTCACCCCAAGTGGAAGTACGCGACTGGGAAGGGTTATTATCAACAGTTCTCACCTGGGCAATTTCAATTACCTCGGGTTCTATGGGACCAGAGCTCCTGCTCAGAAACACATTCACGATGGTGTTGACTAGCGAGTCGTACTATCTGATCAAAGGTCAGTTTTTGGCCCTGTAGTACCTTCTACATTAAGGATATAATCATGCATCCTTTGTTCTATTACAGGTGGTAGACAATGTAAGGAATTACGACGTAACATTTCGTGATTTCTCATTACCAGACCAGGGTATGCTCGATTTGCAAGTTGTTCCAAACGTAAAGCAAACATGTTGATACTTTCCCCAGGTTTCATTCTTGCGAGCATGAAATCCTGGGTGGCCTTTTTCTTTTTTCTGCTGGTGTTCATAATCCCACCAATTTAGAAGAGCTGCCTTCACAGACAAATAGTCCTTCTCAGATTCAATGTTAATCTGATGATATAATTCAAGATACTGTCCCTCCAAATAACTAGCGAGGACATATACCCAATCCTCACGTTGTTCCGGATAAGTGGTATTACAGTATTTCTCAAATTTATAGGAAAAAGATCTCATGTTTTGATTACCTCCAGAGACGAATTTCGGAGGTGGAATAGCTTTAGGTCGATAGGCCTGTTTCAAAATCTCGGCTATCATACGAACAGATGTCGCAATCATGTCAACCTGAGCTTCTAGGGCATCGAATCTATCTGCTGAGCTATTTAGATCACGAGTATTACCAGAGGTTACAGCTGAAGGATTGGTAACTTTGTTATGTACGTTTTCAGCAGTGGTGTGGACATTATCAATCTGGGAAGTTACAATAGGGGTATTAATTACTGCATTACGTGTCTTCGTGGTAGTCATAGTTGATACAGGATAGGAGTACTTATGGTCGAGATTCTCCAAAGATGTAGCAAGAGGTAAATTACCAAGCAGATCCTCGTACTTATGAGCACCTTCGAATGGGAACTGTACTTTAGGGACAAATCCTGGACATCGACGCTGAAGAGGCCACGTTATCCGAACCCAACAATCTACCAGCCGATTGTTCTGCACGTCCTTGAGCAATTTCACCTCGAGTTTTAGCTAACCCTGCTTCCAGCGAATGCAATTGTGAAAGCAATTTTTCCTCCCATGAAGAAGGTTTACTTTCGAGGTCACCCGTGCCTGTATTACCCATCATTTTCCCTTCACCCTCAATTAGCCCTCCGAGAGAAGAATCTTGCCCGTCGCAGGGGGTTTCTATCTGATCGTGAACAGGAATTCAAGGGGGGTGAATTAGGATTTGAGTGATCCATTATTATCGGGGAACGTACT
>SEYY01000639.1:27187-67187 GCA_009176605.1 Armadillidium nasatum
ATATATATATATATATATATATATATATATATATATATATATATAATATATATATATATATATATATATATATATTATATATATATTAATTGTAAAAGTTCAGTTTCTGAACTTTTGCGTTCCTTTTAAATATATCATGTTGTTTATTTATATTTGTGAATCTTAAATTCATTCACAAATATTGAGCTCCAAACGCATAATTATTTTAATGTTAGATTTTATATTTTCGTAATTAAAGTAAATTTTATAATAGTAAAATTATTTGATAGTCGTAGAGAGTTTAAGCTCTACGATTATAAGAAGAAAGGGTTAAACATCGAAAAGAACGAATTATCCATGGAACACCATTCTGGTCAGTCAAGATTGCTAGTTCAACGATAGAAGACTCAACGATAGAAGACTCAATTATAGAAGACTCCAGAAAGAAGACAACTAAATAAAGAACTAAATGGAGCTCTCGACCTTTAGGTGAGAGTAAGCCTCTGACCTTCAGGTAGAGGATAAATCCATCTACCAGAAGCTTCAAAGATAAACAGTCTTCTAGAAACTCTTGGCCGTTAGACGATATTAATAAAAAGTCTTCAGAAGAGAAATGAAACGCCGATTATAATTAATTTAAAAGTCGCGAACTCATCGTAAATCCTTCGAAGAGAAATAAAGAATGCCTTTAAAAACTCGGCCATATAATTAATTCACGCTACCATAGAATTATATTAATACTAATCAACGAATATCAACTTATCTTACTTATAATCAAAAGGAATTAAATTAAAGAATTTATTAACTTATGAAATATTTCTCTATCATCCTACTGTCGTTATAAATTTCTTTAAATAGATAGCATAGCGGCAGGACTGTAGTTATAAATTCTTTAAATTGGTTAGCAAGCGGTGGGATATAGCGACAAGATATAGCGACAAGATATAGCGACAAGATATAGCGACAAGATATAGCGACAAGATATAGCGACAAGATATAGCGACAAGATGTAGCGACAAGACGTAGCGACAAGATCTAGCTAGCGACAAGATCCAGCGACGAGATGTAGCGACGGACGAGATACCAGAAATCTAGCGACAAGACCTAGCGACAAAACCTAATGACGAGATACCAGAGAAACTAGCGACGAGATAAGCGACAATTAGTAATGATCCCAACGATTATAAGAAATTCGTTGTGAGCTCAAATATGACAAAAGGATATCGTTATAAATAATTATGGCAGAAGAAAAAACTCAGAATTAATAATTTCTCAAGTATTATGAGAAAGTCAAAATCGGCAAGGCGAGTTAAATTCTATTGGATCATTTAAGAATAAAAATTTAAAACCAAGGAAACATAAGAATATTAGAAATTAGAAATGTGATTAGATTATTAATTAAATTAACTTAAGAAAAACATAAGAAGAAGAAGAAGGAAGAAGGTAGAATACATAATTCATTTATTGTTATTTATTTTTGGAAAGATCATCGTGTTCAGGAATGATGTTGCAGAGAAGTCAAGAAAGAAACTTAGACTAAGAAACTTATGAAGATCAAGAAAGCGTATATACGTGGTTTATGATGTAGTGGCCTAAACAGTCATTTATATCTGGTTGGTCTCGCGGAAAAGTTCCTATGTAGGTTTATAACCTGGTTGGTATGTAATTCTTCGGATACGCCCAATTATAGGACCGCCTTGTGACTAGGATGAATAGAGCGCTTATTACATCCTACTCAGAGACCGGGATATCTTTTGAATAAGATATCAATTTTTTTTTTATTGGTGGAAATATCTTTAGGATATTAGTTTCAATATTGGGAAATAGTTTAGTCTAAGGATGATATAATCTTATATATTATCGGATGAAGAACATCTCTGCATAGAAGACTCAGATGCTAGAAGAACACAGGATTTTTTTTTTGAGAAGAAGTTATACGAGAAAGGTTATTATTCAGGATCATATTTTATCTTATAATCTACTTCTGATTTCTTCTGAAATGAAATTAATAATAGAAACATGATATATTTTAAGAAAGGGAGAAATGTAAAAGTTCAGTTTCTGAACTTTTGCGTTCCTTTTAAATATATCATGTTGTTTATTTATATTTGTGAATCTTAAATTCATTCACAAATATTGAGCTCCAAACGCATAATTATTTTAATGTTAGATTTTATATTTTCGTAATTAAAGTAAATTTTATAATAGTATGATAGTCGTAGAGAGTTTAAGCTCTACGATTATAAGAAGAAAGGGTTAAACATCGAAAAGAACGAATTATCCATGGAACACCATTCTGGTCAGTCAAGATTGCTAGCTCAAGCTTGAAGATCAACTATAAAAGACTCAACAAGAGAATAAGCCAGCGACAAGAAGAACTATATGGAGCTCTTGACCTTTAGGTAAGAGTAAGCCTCTGACCTTCAGGTAGAGGATAAATCCATCTACAAGAAGCTTCAAAGATAAACAGTCTTCTAGAGAGAGAGAGTAAGATCAGATTGTTTCTAGAGAACGATGATATTAATAAAAAGTCTTCAGAAGAGAAGTGAACGCCGATTGCAAATAAATTTAAAATGTCGCGAACTCATCGAAAATCCTCCGAAGAGAAATAAAGAATGCCTTTAAAAACTCGGCCATATAATTAATTCACGCTACCATAGAATTATATTAATACTAATCAACGAATATCAACTTATCTTACTTATAATCAAAAGGAATTAAATTAAAGAATTTATTAACTTATGAAATATTTCTCTATCATCCTACTGTCGTTATAAATTTCTTTAAATAGATAGCATAGCGGCAGGACTGTAGTTATAAATTCTTTAATATATATATATATATATATATATATATATATATATATATATATACTATATATATATATATATATATATATATATATATATATAATATATATATATATATATATATTGATCTTACACTTACAATGTTCACATAAAATTATATATAGTTCACAGTACACAGGATAGCCTCTTTATATACACAAAATAAAGAAAGAAAAAAAAGAGTAATGGTTTAAAACAACCAAAGGTTTGAAAGTGGAAAACGTTTTACTGTGAAATTTATCACACTACTGACATATTTTCTTTTTCCAAAGTGAATATTAAATATTAAAATTTTATAAAAAAAAAAAAAATATATGATAATCTCAAAAACCATTAAGGTCTCTTATCTATATTTTCTACCTGATAGGTATAGAGATTATAACTCCAGATTAGCACTAGGCAATAAGGCCCTAGACCGGCACCTGTGAGAATTATAAATAATTACCCCAGTGCCTCACCTCAGTTTAAATGATCTAAAAATATATAATGAATTAATAATAATAATAATAAAAACACAAAGAATATAACCTACTCTTGAAAGGGTAATATGCCTTCTTGAGAATAACAACCTGTTTGAATAAGAATAACCTGTTTTTAATTATTGCCCGAAATGGGAACAATAGCTCATAAGACTTTTCATTAGCACAAGTGCACTCAATAAATAATAATAATAATAAAAATAAATTAACATAGAAGAATAACATTAACGTATTTAAACAAATAAACATGTTAATATCAATCTCCCTTCACGCTCTCCAGTCTAGGACATGGCACATGCACATTAATATTGTGGATCCCAAGCACAGTCAAAATCAAACAGCATAACAGCAAAGCAACAAGCAGGTAAGACTATATTCCTCAGAGAATACTCCATGCAATCTGAAACGAGAAAAATATACTCGGCAGCAGCCAGCCCCCTACAATTAATATAATATATTATATATATAATATATATATATATATATATATATAATATATATATAGTATATATATATATATATATATATATATATATATGAGAGAGAAAGAGAAATGGAAATGTTGGAACTATACATTGAAAGAGATAAAAATCGCAAAAAAGTGAAAAAATGTGATATTTGTACTTATTAAATTGCTTATATTTTCTAAACCAAGCCAAAACCAAAAATAATTCATTAAAAAAATTAAAATATTACATATATAACAATAATTCAGCAAAGTTTGAAAAAAATCGAAGATGAGGTTTTTTTTCAAGGTCAAGGTCAAGGTCACCAATAGTTCAAATTTTTTATTTGACCTCCGAGGTCAAAATCATCTAAATAAATGTTGTACCACTATTCAAGATCTTTTAAATGGTCTTTACACGATGCTTCTAAGTGCCATAGAAGCCGAGATATTGTATTTTGACCTCGGACTACTCTCTGAAAATTGACATTTTTGACCAAAGTTTCAAAGGTCATATCTTCTGAACCGTATGAGCTAGAGACCTGCAATAAACGCCATTCATATTTTCTCAACAAGATCTGTTAGTGTGCCACTTTTTATACAAATCGAAAGGGGTCAGGGTTTTTGTTGTGTTGAAGTGACTTGGAATGACCCATATATATATATATATATATATTATATATATATATATATATATATATATATATATATATGGAGAGAAAGAAGAATAGAGAAATGTTGGAACTATACATTGAATGAGATAAAAATCGCAAAAAAGTGAAAAATGTGATATTTGTACTTATTAAATTGCTTATATTTTCTAAACCAAGCCAAAGCCAAAAATAATTCATTAAAAAAATTAAAATATACATATATAACAATAATTCAGCAAAGTTTGAAAAAAATCGAAGATGAGGTTTTTTTCAAGGTCAAGGTCACCAATAGGTCAAATTTTTTATTTGACCTCCGAGGTCAAAATCATCTAAATAAATGTTGTACCGCTATTCAAGATCTTTTAAATGGTCTTTACACGATGCTTCTAAGTGCCATAGAAGCCGAGATATTGTATTTTGACCTCGGACTACTCTCTGAAAATTGACATTTTTGACCAAAGTTTCAAAGGTCATATCATCTGAACCGTATGAGCTAGAGACCTGCAATAAACGCCATTCATATTTTCTCAACAAGATCTGTTAGTGTTCCACTTTTTATACAAATCGAAAGGGGTCACGGTAAAAAATTGCCAAATTTTGGTTGAAGTGACTTGGAATGACCCAAAACAAAAAATGGGGAAACTCAGAGCTGCTTCGAGGGGCGGCATCCAAAGAATGCCCCTCATCCACCCCTCACCCCATCATCACTTGGGAGTTGGCGGCCTCCGATGATGGGGATGGTGCCTATATGACCCTGCGTGTGACTTGCACCGGTGAACGGTCTTCTTTTTCCTTAATTTCTGCAACATTCCCAGTCTTTTTTTCTAATTTCCCCTTTGTCGAACACCATCTCTCTTAATCTCATCTCTTGTTTCTAACCGAAACTCAGGTGCTTGAGTGTGCCGACAGCAAACCTTATTCTGTTACCTCCTACTGTCTCTATCTTCAATTTTCGGCGAAAGGCGGTTGTTGCGCATATGTGCGCAACGATGTTATTTGCTCTCGTGTCTCTAATTTGGAGTCTCCTGAATTCTCTACTCTATGGCTTAAGCTCTCTTGCAATTCTGCTACTAAATTTTTTTTTTTTTTTTTTTATTTATCTCCTAATTCTACTGACTATCCAAAATTCTTCGACTATTTAAACTCCAAAATAGAGCACATTCTGTCTTCTTCTAATTTCTCCGAAATCATCGTTTTAGGTGATTTCAATGTTCACCACCACCAATGTCTTTCATCTAGTTCTCATGATACAGCCGGTGAACTCGCCTACAACTTTTCTATCCAGAACAACCTTGAGCAGTTGGTGCAACTCCCTACCCGTATTCCTGACTATCTTGGGGATGAACTCAACATACCTGATCTTTTCCTTACTTCTTATCCTTCTCCTTATACTGTTAACCTCGTAAACTCTTTCCTTCTCTGAGTTCATCCAATCACCTTCTTATCTCCGTATCTTGTTCTGTCTCTTCGAGTCTTCTGCAAGAACGGCCCCGCCGTCGGCGAGGAGACGTTTGTGGCACTCCAGTGCTGCTAACCTGACTTGCGGTTGTACTTCTCTGATTTCCCATGGAATGATTATTGCTTTCGTGGTAGGGGTGATTCTCAAAGGCATAGAGGCCCACATTCCATATTCTTTCCCTTCTACTAAACCTAACAAACCTTAATTTAACTCTACTTGTTCTCGGGCTATCCGCTGGAAGGATGCTGCCTTCAGGGATTACCGCCATCTTCAAATTCCAGAAACTCACGCAACTTATGTTTCATCCCAGAATCATGCAAAATCTATTCTTTGAGATACCAAAAACTCTTTTCTCTGTATAAAATGCAATAATCTTTCTGGTTCCTCTTCCTCTCGCCCATTCTGGCATTTTGCAATAATTGTCAACTCTAACTTTGCTTCTTCCTCTTTCCCTCTTCTAGTATCTTCTAACGGTTCAACTGCCGTTTTGCCTTCCTTTAAAGCTGAACTCTTCGCTCAAACTTTTGCTTCTAATTCAACTTTAGACAATTCCGGAGCTGTTCCTACTCCTTCAACCCCTTTCAACTCATTTATGCCTAACATTGTAATTTCTTCTAAAGATGTCATTTCTGCTCTCTCTGAGCATAACACTAAGAAGGCGTATGGTCCTGATGGTATTCCTCCTGCGGTTCCCAAAACTTGTGCTTCCGTGCTTGCACCCTGCCTTGGTAAACTATTTCGTCTTTGCCTTTCTACTTCAACCTTCCCTTCTTGCTGGAAACGTGCGCTCATTCAACCTGTGCCGAAGATGGGGGACCCCTCTCAACCCTCTAACTATCGTCCTATTTCTTTAACCTCCGTTTTTTCTAAAGTTTTCGAATCTATCCTTAACAGGAAAATTTGGAAACGCCTTAATTCTTCTAATCGTATCTCTGATTGCCAGTATGGCTTTCGTAAAAGATGTTCTACTGGTGATCTTTTTTCCCTACTTGCTGACTCTTGGTCCTCCGTTCTTCAGGGTTTCGGTGAATCTTTTGCTGTGGCGCTGACATATCGAAAGCTTTTGATAGAGTCTCGCACAAAGCTTTGATTTTACAGGTCGTTCTATAGCAGCTGTAGACGGCTTCCATTGCTTACTATAAATCTATAAATAGTGGTGTTCTCCAAGGATCTGTCCTATCTCCAACCCTTTTTCTAATTTTCATCAATGACCTTCTTTCTATTACTTTCATCTCCCATACACTCCTATGCCGATGACTCCACCCTTCATTACTCCTTTCAATTTGAAAGACGTCCCTCCAAACAGCAATCCATAGATTCAAGAAGGATGGCACTGGAGCAACTGACATCTGATCTTTCTCGTATTTCAAATTGGAGCAGAGAAAACATGGTCGTTTTCAATGCCTCAAAAACTCAATTCCTCCATCTTTCTACTCAACACAATCTTCCACACAACTATGATATCTTCTTCGAAAACATTCAACTCAAACCTTCATCTGTCCTCAATATTCTAGGCGTTTCTTTTTCTCGTGATCTTTCTTGGAAAGACCACATTATTTCTCTCTCTAAACAAGCTTCTATGAGGTTGGCTTTATGGAGTATGCCTCTCACATCTGGGGTGGTTCCACACACAGCTATTCTTGAAAAGGTGGAGTCTAGGGTTTTTTTCGTCATCAATTCTCCTACTCTTACTCTCTCCAGTCTCTTTCTTCCCATCGAATTGTTGCATCACTTTCTCTATACTATCGCTATTACAACGGACATTGCTCTTCCGAACTCTCTCGTCGCACACCTCCTCCATTGAGAAAGGCTCGTGCGTCACGACTTTCTACACACTATCATCCTTTCTCTATCCAACTCTCTGACCCCAGACTTAACCAGCTATTCTCACTCTTACTTGTACTCTACTGGATAAAGTCTGGAACACACTCCCTTTATCTGTTTTCCCAACTTCCTTTGACTTGCACACTTTTAAACGCCGTGTATTGGGTCACGTTGGTCATTAGCGACCAGATTCTGAATGTTCCCCAACTCTGGTGGTATTTGGTAGGCCTCCAGCCTTTGCCCACCAGAGGATATATATATATATATATATATATATATATATATATATATATATATATATATATATATATATATATATATATATATATATATATATATATATAGTTTTAATCTTTATCCCTATATATTACACTTGTTTACAGAAAACATTCAATCTGATTGATTTTCCAAAATTTATTCTTCGCATGTCGAACCAATCTTTCGCGAGTCTACTCAACTCGCCTCTTTCAGGGCTAGTCTCGCAGACTAAAACAACACCCCTATAAAGAACAAGCAACTGGTGTGAAGTGGAGAAATTCTGAAGGTGCATCTGAACACCTATCCTCTTAGAAGCATGTTTTGAAAAAGAAATAATGTGATCTTTCCAAGAAAGATCACGAGAAAAAGAAACACCAAGAATATTAAGGGAGATGAAGGTTTGATTTGTGTGTTTTAGAAGATTTCATAATTGTGTGGAAGATTGTGTCAAGTAGAGAGATAGAGGAATTGTTTTGATGCCAAAGACTACCTTGCGTCTATTAACTACCTTTCAAATTGAAAAGAGTAATGAAGGGTGGAGTCATCAGCATAGAAGTGGATAAGAGATGAAGTAACAGAGAGAAGGTAATTAATGAAAAGCAGGAAAAGTGTTGGGGATATCACAAATCCTTGAGAAACACCACTATTGATAGATTCAAAGGAAGAACAATGGTCGTTTACAACAACTGGTATAGAACCACTGGAAAGGAAATCAGAGAGGGGCTCACAGAAAAAAGGATAGATTCTGAAAGAGGGAAATTTTGAATTCAAAGCTTTGTTCAAGACTCTATCGAGAGCTTTTGATATGTCCTGCGCGACAGCAAAAGATTCACCGAAATGCTGAAGAGCGGAATGCCAAGAGTCAGAAAGAAGGGAAAGCAGATCATCAGTAGAGCGCTTTTTACGTAAGCCATAATGTCGATCAGAGATAAGATTAGAAGAATTGAGATGTTTCCAAATCTTCCTGGTATGGATAAATTCAAAAACTTTAGAAAAAACGAAGGTTATAGAAATTGTATGGTAGTTAGAGGGTTAGGAGGGGTCCCCCTTCTTCGGCACAGGCTGAATGAGCACACATTTCCAGCAAGAAGGGAAGGTTGAAGTAGAAAGACATAAACAAAATAGTTTACCAAGGCAGGGTGTAAGCTCTGAATCACAATTTTTTAGAACCACAGGAGAGATACCACTAGAACTGTGCACCTTAGTTTTAAGCTGAAAAGACGTCTTTAGAAGAAATTCTTATTTTAGGCATAAATGAGTTTGAGGGGGTTGAAGTAGTAGGAACAGCTCTGGAATCATCTAATGTTGAATTAGAGGCAGGAGTTTTAGCGAAGAGTTCAGCTTTAGAGGAAGGCAAAATGGCATTTGTACCATCCTAAAAGAAGAAAACAGCAAAGTTAGAGTTGACATTTTTTTGCAAAATGCCAGAAAGGTGGTTGCATTTTAAACGGAGAAATGAGTTTTTAGTGTTACGGAGAATAGATTTTGCACGATTCTGGGATGAAATATAAGTTGCACGATTTTCTGAAATTTGAAAACAATGGTAAATCCTGAAGGCAGCATCCCTGCAGCAATTAACACGAGAACAAGCAGAGTTAAACCAAGGTTTGTAAGATTTAGTAAAAGGGAAAGATTATAGAATGTAATCTCCATGCCGCATGAATCATCTCGGGAACACGCTCTGCACAAGCATGGAACTGATAATCATTCCAATGGAAATCAAAGAAGTACTACCGAAAGTCCGACCAGCTTTCGCACCGAAATGTCATAAACTTTTCCTCGAAATACACGGGAGTCTTTCGTGCAAATAGAAGAGCATAGAGAGATAAGAAAGCATCTGAATATCCAGAGGAGGATAGAGGTAGACAGTATAAGGAGAAATATTAGACGTTTAAAAAAAAAGGTGTAGAATGTTGAGTTTATCTCCAAGGCGATCAGGGCTACTAGTAGGGAGCTGCACCCACTACTCAAGGTCGTTTTGGATGGAGAATGAAAGGCTCATTCACCAGCTGTATCATGAAAACTAGAAGAAAGTCATTTGCTGTGGTTGACATTGAAATCACCTAATATGATAATTTCCGAGAAAGGAAAAGAGAGAATGTTCTCGGTTTTGGAGTTTTGACAGTCAAAGAATTTAGGATAGTCATTAGAATTAAGAGATAAATAAACAGAACAAATTAATTTAGTTGTAGGATGGCAAGAGAGCTTTAGCCACAAGATGGAAAATTCAGAAAAGACTCCAGATTAGAGACATGAGAGTAAACAAAATCGTAGCTCACATATGCATGACAACCTCCTTTACATGAAAATTGAAGATAGAGACAGTAATGATTTCCTATCAGAACGTTCAAGCACCCAAATTTCTATCAAGAATGTAAATTGTATTGAAATTTGAAACCCACGAATGTTGCAGAAATTAATGAAGAAAATACACTGTGTACTAGAGCAAGTCGGTTGCAAAGTCTTGGTGGCACCAACCCTATATCACCTATCAATAGTTTTGTTTAGCATTGTGATTAAAAAATAACTAGGTGTTTCAGATAGCAGAAAACTTAAATTTTATGATCATTGAATATTCTCAATCTTGTTTCAAGCCTTCTTGAGTTCAGTAAAAAAAATTGGTATTGGGATTGGTTGATTTAAAATTATTGGAATCAGTATCGGTTAAAATTTTGGTATCGCTCCATCCCTAATATATATATATATATATATATATATATATATATATATATATATATATATATATATATATATATATATATATATATATATATATATATATATATATATATATATATATATATATATATATATATATATATATATATATATATATATATATAGCCAGTTATTGGCTGACCTGTTTCGATACATGGGGTTTATTAGCATTAGTAAATGTTACTGATATATATATATATATATATATATATATATATATATATATATATATATATATATATATATATATATATATATATATATATATATATATATATATATATATATATATATATATATATATTATATATATATATATATATATATATATATATATATATATATATATATATATATATATATATATATATATATATATATATATATATATATATATATATATATATATATTGAACAAATTTTCATAAATGGTTTCATTTTTAGGGCTTGATTGTATGGTTACAACCTGAAGACATAATGGAAAGAGAAGATGACATTATATCCTTGAGTGATAGTGATATCGTTGTTTTAAGCGATACAACAGAATATGACAATGATTGTAGTGAACTACTATGTGATAATATGCTTAAAGAAGATTTTGACAATTTCATAAGTGACGAGGTTATTAGTGATGAATGCTTAAAAGAAAATCAAGGAGTATATAAAAGTATTGACAGTGATTTTCATCAGTTATCTCTATCTAAAAGCATTTCTGTAGCTTCTGATTTAGTTAAAAATAATTCTGAGGATCACATGCTTGAGAAACTAGAGAATGAAAAGTTATCTAGTCATAAAGGCAATTTTACTTGATGATAAAATAGAATCTTTTGAAACAGAACTTGGCTGTTGTTCTGGAAACTTATCATCACTAATAAATACTAATGCATCCTGTGAAGATAAATTGAGTCCAGCATGTAATTTTTACCCAACTTCTAAAGGTTGAAGTTCATGAATGCTCAAAAGTTTCACTTAATAAAGATGTGAAAGAGAATGAAATTGTTTCAAATATCGTATCTGTCAATTGCAATTTAAATAAAGATACTTCAATAGATTTAAAATTAACAGAGGAGGGCAAAGATAACAAACACCTTGAAGAAGTCCTAATACAAGATAAAGACTCTAGTCAGGAGTCCAAAGGTAATAGGAATTCATGTTCTGACATGTGTTCAAATAAAGATACTTCAATAGATTTAAAATTAACAGAGGAGGGCAAAGATAACAAACACCTTGAAGAAGTCCTAATACAAGATGAAGACTCTAGTCAGGAGTCCAAAGGTAATAGGAATTCATGTTCTGACATGTGTTCAAATAAGAATTTTATACAACAGGAAATTGTAACTCAGGATGATGTAGATATTGTTGATCCTGATTTATGTAAAACAAATATGAATAATTCTATTGTTTCAAAGGATGATCTTAATACCACAGGATCTCAGGAAAATATTTTCAAAAATAAATTAGTTTATGGTAATGATTATTTAGAAAAAAATGATGAGTCAAAAATAGAGGATATTAATACTTCAGATAAATTGTCTTCCAGCTTAGTCAGAGAGCTAATTCCTAGAGTGGTAGTGAGTAAATTAAATCAGAATGATGAGCCCTTTATTAGAGACAAAAGCGTATCTAATACTGAAAATTTTAATACTCCCAAGAATGCAGTAAGCCTGCTAAATAATGAGAATTTTGTTAAGGAAAATTTTGATTTTGAATTTACGAATGTTACTCCTGAAATTTCTTTGAAACATGAAAAATTTAGTAATTGTAGAGTCGAAAGCCCATTTTCTGACACTTTCTTATTGGAAAAAAATGCACATATCTCAGATGAACAAATTCCTTCTCTTGATTCAGAATTTCTTATTACTCATGAAATGTTAGAAGAAATGGTTTTGAAGAAAGTGATGCACTATAATGATGATTCCATAGTTGGATCTTCACAATCAGTCAGTATTAAAGAAGTTTCAAATGAGGATATCACGCCTACGTATGATAAGTTTGTTAATGAAGTGAATGGATGCGTTTTTGGAAATAATTCACATATCACTGAAAAACTAACTAGTCATTCCCAAGATTCCCAGCTTCTAATTACTCGTGAGATATTTAGAAGAAATGGTTTTGAATAAAGTAATGCATTATGATGAAGATTCTATTATTCCAGTACAATCAGTCAACAATGAAGATGAATTTTATAAATCAGAAGATAATAAACCACCTCAGAATGAGTTTAGGACTGAAGTGAATAAAGTGGCGTGTGCCAAAACTTCTAAAGATTCAAATCTTGAAAACATTTCAGAGGTAATTGGTAAAGCTAAAACTGTGTTTAATGATGAGGTGAAGTTTAAAAGAAAGAGAGGACGACCGTCTTTAAATTCCTTGGATAAATTGGTGGCCATGAAAAAGTCATCTTCTAAAAACTTTTTCAACAAGTTCAAAATCAGAATTAAAGGTTCCTCCGTTACTCAGCAAAATTCATCTCTATTTTATAATACTCGTAAAGTCATGAATAAAACTTGTAAACCAGTAGAAAATACCTTACCCCAAAGAATATTACGAGATCGACATAAATGCAATCCATGTGAAACACCTATTGGTGAAAGTAGGACAAAACAATTTAAAGTTACTGTGATATTTGTAGATAAGGTCAAAGAGGTTGTTGAAATTCGGAAAGAGCCTTGTCAAATCTAGTTGTGATGAACAAGTAGTTAATAATAACTGTGACATAGTAACCTGTGATACATCGGAAAATGAAACTAATGCAGAAGTAGATATGAATATTAATTCCAGAGAAATTTGTACTCCAGAAAAGAATCAATTGCCAAATGACATGATTAGTAATAAAAATAAGGAAGCAAAGAATAATTCAAAAGAGGATGTTTTTTCCAACTTAAAATCAAAGTCAGTTCTTCATGAATGCAAGATAGTCAAAGGAGTCAGAAAGATGAAAAACAAAAATAAAAAGGATGATCTAAAACGGACGGAAGGACTAAAGGATAAGAAAAACAAAAGGAAAAGCGTTTTTAAAGATATTTTAAAGACAAGAAAAGTAACAGATGGCGAAAATGAAAATATGAGTACTGATGAGGCTGTTGATTGCAATACAGAAATAGATTGTGAAACAGTTGAAACCAAGGATGATAAAGTTCTTGAAAATAATTTCATCATTTCAGAAAAAACTTTAAGTCCTAGTAAAATCATTAGTGGTGCTTCAAAATGTAATAAATTGATAATTCCCGCTAGTACTAAATCAGATTTAGAAGAAAATAAGTTTTGCGTTAAAAAGTGAACCAACAGTACCATTGTATGGTTCAGTTGGGAACAGCATTGAAAATTCTCTCAGTAGTCATAGAGAATCTTTTAATGGTACAGATCTTGCTGTATGTCAGAAAGGAATGAAAGAAAAGGATGATCTTGTTTCGAATTCGTCTGAGTTAAAGAAACTAGATAACGGTACAAAAAGTGATGATGATATTTCTTGTAATGACTGTAAAGATGAAGCTTTAAGAGTAAAGCGGAGATCATTAAAGTTAAATTTTCGAATGAAGCAAGAAGTGCAGGAAAAATGTTGTGGTCATTGGTTTCCAAGTAAAAAGCGTTTTATTCGTCATTTGATTGAAAACTCAAAAATGGAAACTGATTCTCTTCATGCTGCCAAACTTATAGATATAGGTATGCAGATGTGCAAAGTTTGTTCAGTTTGGCTAAATAGTATTAATATGAAAAAACATTTGAAAATTCATCCCACCCAACAAGAAGAAAATGTTAATAAAGAAGTTAAAGAAATATCGTTTGTTTCCAAAGCAATTGTTCACACCAAAAGAGAAAAGGAACCCATGTCAGATAAACAAATTGAAAAACCTTGCCCGAGGTCAAAGAAGAAAAATTTTAATTTATTTGATTATTATGAAGATATCAAATGTGATTTAAGTTTATGTTCTAGTGAGATCAAGTGTATTACTTTGCACAGTCTAACAGATTTGCCTCCTCTATTGAATCCATCTTTATTAGTACAAAAATATAAGGGAAAAATAAAGAAAAAACTTCTTATTTCAAAGAAAAAAACGAAGTTTAAGTGTACAGTAAAAAATAAAAATATTAAATCATTGAAGATAAATAATTCTGGAAAAAGTAAGATAGATCAAGATTCTGATAAACAAGTGGTAAGCGAAAATATTACAGCCATCGCTAAAGACGTAGTGAAGACCAAACCTTCCTTAGTAAACAAAGGCACACTTCAAGATAAAAAGCTTTTAAAGAAGTTAATAAAAAAAAGACAAATAAAGCAGCTACAAGAGCCCACAGATGCTAAAGAAAAAAATAAGCCGGAAAAAGCTTCGAGACAGTCAATTAAATTGGAAGAAGAAGAGAAAGAACTCGAAGGCACAATTTCCGGGGGTCGACCTTCCGAAGACTATAGAATAAGAAAAAATAATGTCATTAATTGTAGAAAACCTCAAAATATTGGTGTTGCAAAAGCTCCTGATGAAACGAGTAAAAAGCTACAGAAATTGAATAAACTTAAAAGAAAGGAAAATTTGAGGAAAAGAAGAAGGATTGGATTCCATTCATCAGAATCATCATCTTCCTCGTCCAATGAAAGTTCATATGATGATGATGATGATGATGATGACTTGAATTTTCCTCCTATCATTCGTGAAAATAAATTGGTACCTTGTGAAGAACATAAAGAAACTGAAGAATCAATTCCAATGGTGGAATTAGATTTAATCACTTTACCATCTTTTGATGATGACTTTTCAGTACTTTTACTTGATCCTAAGAATCCAAATTTTAAAGTAATGGCAAGTATGGATGCAGTGTTTGTTGGGGATCTGGCATTAACAGATGTTACCAATCACATGGGTTATGTGTCTGACGACAATAGTGTAGTTTATGTTAGCCCAAATCATTTTTTGTTTCCTGTTCTTAAAGACTCTGAAAGTAAATCACCATTACAAAAGAAAAATTCTCTTATTGAAAAAAGTAAGAAAAAGATATTTCAAGAATGTATGAAAAAGCCTCCTAAAAAGTCAAAAGTCTCTGTAAATAATAATAATAATAATAATAATAATAATAATAATAATAATAATAATAATAATAATAATAATAAAGAAAATAGTATTTCTAAAAGCGATAATAATATAGAATTGGGGATAAAAAGTAAATTAATTAAAACTAAAAAACTTGCTTCAGATAAACTGAAAAAGGTGGTAGATTCTCCTTCAATTTGTTCAGTTGGTTATGTGCAAAAGGAAAATAGTATTTCTAAAAGCGATAATATTATAGAATTGGGGAAAAAAAGAAAATTAATTAAAACTAAAAAGCTTGCTTCAGATAAAATGAAAAAGGTGGTGGATTCTCCTTCAATTTGTTCAGTTGGTTATGTGCAAAAAGACGATGCTAAAAAAGTTCCTAAGATTTCAGAAGAGAAATCCAAATCAGAACAACTTGAAAAAGAGGAAAAGGAAAACTTGGATAATTTTATTGATGTCAGAGGAGAGACTGTCGAGAATTCTGATTCAAAAACAAGCGAGTTTTCGGAAAGAAATTCTCCTATTACTACAAATTCTCCAGATGTTAGTGATAAAGAACTTGCCCATAAATCTAAAGAAAAATTTGTCATCAAAATCTTCACTGGAATTGAATCAAAAAAAGTAAGTAAATTAGAGAAGGAAATTCAGTCATGCTTTAAAATCTCTTCTGATAGAGTTAATTCAAGAATAAATGGTTTACCACTTTCTAGCATATCTGACCTTAGTACATTAGACAGAAAGTATAACACTAATTTGGAAATCTTACCAAATGATTCAACTTTAAATTTTACGCAGGAGACCGACGACTATGATAACTCTTGTAAAATTTTAGCAGATAGTAATAATACTATTATACCTAAATTCTGTTTACCTAGTCTTGACTCTTTAGAAGTAATTGATTGTATCTCGGAAAATAATAAAAAAATTAAGCAGTTAGACTCACCTGAAAATAATGAAGCATTGAAGGAAATAATTACTCCCTCTAGTTTAGTATTGAAAAATACGAACGATATAAACTTGCCTCCTCCCGATAGTCGTTTTAAGGGTTCAGATCAGACACTTTCTCCAGTTCATGCTTCATCAGATTCTACAGTTGTAGTTGCAGCTGCAAAAATTCTTTCTTTCGAAGAAATAGAAGATGGAATATGTCTAGAAGATATGATGCAAGAAAGTCAAATAAAAGATATTTTATTAGATACTAATCCAAAAGTTTCTGATTCCTTTTCTAAAGAATGTACTCCAGAACTTTTAAGTATCTCGAAGGGGTTGGATAATTTGAATTCCAACTTGCATTCAGAATCTGTCCCTACTCTTTGTTCGGCACCAGCCGGAAACATTGTCAAAAATAATCATGACTTTAAAAAGTCTGATGAAAAACTTGTTTCAGATGAAATAAAGAACCTTGAACGAGAGATAACACAGGACGTTAAAACTGAAACATATGAGTTAAATTGGAAGCCTGTTGAAAGTAAAGATAATGCAAATGGCGTTGATCCCATACCCACTTTACACGAATTTAAATTTGAAGGAAAATTCCAATCTCAGTTTTCCAATTCTGAAATAAATACTAGTTTGAAATCTAAAAAGGTAACTTGTAGTTCTGTATCAGATATCAATGATATTGTAAAAGGTAATAATATATGGAACACGCCTCTAATTAATTCACCTCAGAATATTTCCCTTAAGATTGTAAATGATTCTTTCAAGTTGAATGAAAAAAGTACACCGAAAAATGAAAAAAATTTCTCGTACAGCCCTCTGCAAGTTCAATATCAATCTTTGCCTAGGATTCCCTCAAAAGATCATACCTCTCCTAATGTTAAGAACTCTAAAGGAAAGAGTGGTCGATCAAGACAGTTTTCAGGTAACAAGTATTGATTCTAAAAATAAATCTTCCAAGAAAATTAAAATAAAAGCTCCTGCCAATAAAGTTTATGAAAAGCATAATAGTAATGTAAAAGTTTCTCCATTAAAGGGAAAACATAATGCCGGTGTGAAATATAATGGCAGTGTAATTAAAAATCATTCCTCTCAAAATTTAAAAGTAGAAACTAAACCAAAACTTTCCAATCATATGAATGAACAATCTTTAATTGTTACTAATTTTGAAGAAGCATTCAACTTGCCTGTTCAAAAACAAAAACGTTCTTATAGTAAGCATGATCCACAGTTTAGGGAAGTGAAAAATCAAACCAAGGTAAAGAAAGCTAAAAGTCAAAGTAAGAAATTGCTACAGAAATCACAAGACATCCTAGGAAAAGAGAGTTTAGTTAAAAGCATTGATGAAAATGAAATCTTGTCATCAGAATTAAAACAGCTTGCATCTTCACCTTCACCCAACTCGTTAAAAATGAGGATATGCGTGAAAAACTTCAGCAAAGATGCACTAATTTTAAATGAAGAATTTAGAAAGAAAAAAAGGAAACGCTTTAAGAAAAAGAAAAAAGAGAGAGACAAGTTCCATAACCCACATTCTGCTCAAGAATCACTATTTGAAAATTCATATTCTCAAAGTTTACACTCAAAATTCACCCCATTAGAATCCTGTAGTGAAAGTTTAGGTGTCAGTAAAATCATAGATGAAAATGTAAAAGGCTTTTCTTTTTCTCAGAACTTAAATATGTTTAAAAATTTGCACCCTCACTCTAAGCCTGTTAAACCTAGTTTCTCTTCTATAAGGGAAAATAAAGAAACTGAAAATGATTCTCCTTCTGTAGCAAATAACGAAAATGTTAAAGAAGAGGTTGAAGAAACTCCGAAACCTCTTATTGTTAAGCATTTCGATACAAATATATTTCCTCCATCTAATGTTTCTGTTGAATCTTCGGAGAACAAAGTTACTGTTAAAAAGGAAGAGTCAAATGGAGGAAGCTTTAATGATTCAGCATCAGATAAAAGTTTAGATTTTCGAAATACAGAAGTTTCTACTTCATCATCTGTAAAATCAGATATTGATTCAGAAGATTGTAGGTTTTGGCACTCTCGTAACTCAAAATTAAAAGCCCAAATAAAAATTACTGATCAACAAAATGGGATCAACAACTCTCTAATTGAAGGAGATAAGTATAATACTTTTAACTCAAAACATCGTAAAAAGAAAGATCGTGGAAGCAGTAAAGATATTAGGCAGTATTTTGTATCATCTGATAACTCTGGCTTAAAGTCACCCAACTTTCCGAAAGACCAGAATAAAAATAAATGTAATATTTCTTTTTCATTACAGTCTCCTTCCCCTTCAGATACAATTAAAATTAAACCATCGTCAAAAAAGACACCAACATCAGCGACTAAAAATCCTAAATCAGTCAAGAGAAAATGTCCTTTTAGTATGGACATTCGTTTATTCTTAAATACTGATAATGTTAATTCAAATTTAGATTGTGATTCTTCTCCGTCGAAAAAATTACGACTCAAAATCAAAACTGAAAAACTGGAGGAAGAGTGTGATTTTGAAGGTTTTGATGTATGTACGAAGTTTTCAGAACTTAGGTCAAAAACACTCAGAGAATATGTTGATGTTTTAGGAACCAATTTATTGTTTTGGGACTTCGATCTTCCTAAGCTTCCACTTCCACTGGATCAGTTGTGTGACTGGAATGACAACCAGTTAAATAGGGCTTTATTTGAAAAAGGTTAATCAAGAGTAGTTTTTAATTATTTTTATGGATTTTAAAATTTTTACCTTTACGTTTAATTAAAAACATGGTACCTTATTATATATATATATATATATATATAATATATATATATATATATATATATATATATATATATATATATATATATATATATATATATATATATATATATATATATATATATATATATATATATATATATATATATATATATATATATATATATATAATACTGAAGGTGTCTGACAAAATTAAGTTTAATATTCATGTTTATCAACTTTTTAAAATTTGTTACCATTAATATTAGTTATTTTTTGTTAAATATTTGAAAAGAAAAAAAAAAAAAAAAGACAACACTTGACAATTATCATTTTGAGGCCAATTATTATTTACAATATCTTATATGTATTTTTCTCCATATTGTTACCCATTGATTTGTATGTACTAATTTAGAATTTCTCAAAGCCTATATATATATATATATATATATATATATATATATATATATATATATATATATATATATATATATATATATATATATATATATATATATATATATATATATATATATATATATATATATATATATATATATATATATATATATATATATATATATATATATATATATATATATTATATATATATATATATATATATATATATATATATATATATATATATTAATATATTATTATATTATATATATATATATATATATATATATATATATATATATATATATATATATATATATATATATATATATATATATATATATATATATATATATATATATATATATATATATATATATATATATATATATATATATATATATATATATAGTGAGAGAGTGAGAGATTTAAGGTAAAAAAAAGCGTGCATGGAAGCCAATATGTTAATTTCTCAATCAAATATTTTTAATTCAAAGAAAGTATTTTTGTACAAAATATTCACATTTTAATTTGTTTTATTTGCATTCATTAATTTCAAATTTGTAATTATATATACATATACATAATATACATATGTACATAAATACATACATACATTCATATATTAAATATTATGAACCTTAAAATTTTAATTACGACATTTCCTTACTTCATTAATTTGATTGAAGCTCTTTTTTAAGTTAACATTCGGATAGGGAGAAGGGATCATATATATTTTCATTTTTCTATGCTGTTGCAACCATCTTCAAATTACTCATTATTATTATTATTATTATTATTATTATTATTATTAATTTAAAAAAAAAAAAAAAAAAATTCTGGCAAAAAAAAAAAAAAAATAATAATAATATATATATATATATATATATATATATATATATATATATATATATATATATATATATATATATATATATATATATATATATATATATATTATATATATATTTATCCATTTCTGTCAGTTGTTTTCCTACTTAATTAACATTTCTCAATCCCTTCCTATTTTCATTTTATATGATGCACTACTTTCCTTATTTCCCACCTATGTGGACATAATCTCTACACTCAGTTAAGAACATAACTTTTATTATTATTATTATTATTATTATTATTAGTTTAATTTTCTCTTCCAATTTTCCAAAAGATTTTTTTTTTCTATTTGTTGACCGGTTTCGTCCGCCAACTTCGGACTCAGAGCTTGGATTCTAGAAAATTAATAATTTATTTTAAAATGTTAAGCCAAAAGTTAATTAAGATTATAAATTTTTGGAAATTATTAATAAAGTAGATATTAGTTTTTGAACTTCACATGAGGAGTTCCGAATTTAAAATGACAGGAATAAACGCTGGTATGTCCCATCTGTCAATCAATCAGTCACGCAGCCAGTAAATATCGACGTACAGTCTGATTCAGGTAAGTAAACTGGCACAGGAAGGTGACTAACTAAAAGGGCATCAGATTTTAAGTCGAAAGTCAAGATTACAAATTTTGAAAAATTAATAGCGATAAACGCTAGTACGACACACCTGTCAATCAACCAGTCTTGTAAACAATAAATGACGTACAGTCAGACTCGGGGTAAATAAATTGGGACACGATGGTGACTAACCGAAAGGGCATCATTCGTCTTCTTGAAAGATATATATTTGCAGGATTTCGTTTATTAATTTTGTTGTGAAGCAATCGTAAAAGTTGGTAGAACCTGGTTATAATTGACAATAATTTTGGTAGTTTTATTCATCTGATATTTACTTACCCGAGTATGACTGTACTTCGACATTTACTGGTTGCGCGACTGATTGATTGGCAGATGGGACATACCGACATTTACTCCTATCAATTTAAATTCGGAACTCCTCATGTGAAGCTCAAAAACTAATATCTCCTTTATTAATAATTTTTAAATTATAATCTTCATTAACTTTTGGCTTAACATTTTAAAATAAATTATTAGATCTTCTAGAATCCAAGCTCTGATAATGTCCGAAGTTGGCAGACGAAACCGGTCAGCAAATAGAAGAACAAAAAATCCTTTGGAAAATTGGAAGAGAAAATTCAACTGATATTAAAATAAAGCTGAATAGAACTACTATTATTATTATTATTATTATTATTTTATATTATTCAGACCCTTATTGTCTTCCGTAGTCTGCTCCTGTGCTGCCCTTGGTCATCCTTAATTCTTCCCTCACTGATTATGGTTCGAGTGAATAAACAGTCGTTTTTGCTCCTGACGGGGCGACTCTTTGACTCTAACCCAAACCAACCACGGGAAAGCCTGTCCCACACTTGGATCGATAATTCTGGGGGTAGCATCAACTCTGTGTGGTGTACGGTAGTCCAGGCCAACCAGGTTCGGTGTCAAGCAATTCATTCACATTGCTAAATTTTGGGAAGGTAAAGGACACCTTTCATTCTGTACTATTTTTTCCTTTTGATATCCTTCCTGTTGTACTGAATTTATAAAAAATAAATTTTATTGTTTTATTTGTTTGTTCATTAATTAATTAAGGTGAAGGAATAATTTGAATTAATATTTATGAAGAAGCCTGAAAATAAGCTTTTAAACAAAGGTGAGTGAGATCTTCAATCAGGACCCACACCTGACCTCTTCCTATCTTTTAATCTAGGATCGAAGAAGAATTTTGAGTTTTTTGTAGATGACATGGCTTGTGAATTCATCTATGCTCCAGGATACAACATTCAACTTGTGAGGGTGAAGTTGAGTTGATCTCTATGTTGTCTAACTTTTCCACGCATCTTGTACGCAGAAGCGAAAAACAATGCACTTCAAGTCTATGACTCATCAGCCACATCTGTAACCATTTTCAAACTCTTCCTTGGCACATATAGGTATTCAACGTACCTATTATATTTTTATTAAAGCTCTCAACATCTTGGAAGATAGCGTCATACAGCTCTCTAATTCTTAGTGATGCTTTTGAAGATGTCCTTGCTGCAAATAATCCTCTAATAACGACAGTGAGAAATGGTTCCTCTTAATACGAGCTGCTTCTTGAAGTCAAGAGTTTTCTGCATTAGCAATTAGCACTTGTCACATTTGGGTTAAATCCCCACTACCTCGAACTCCAGATGCCAACCGTACCTCAAGAGGTACAGATTCTTGCTTCTAAAATTGCGTTTGATGAGCCAGTAGATATTTTTTTGTTACAAAAAAAAAAAAAAAAAACCGACACCTATTTCACTATTCGAGAAGAGGAACTTTCCAAAAAAAATTTCCTAGGAACCGTACGAGGGATCAGAGTAACCCATTCTAGCACTTGAAATCAATCACTCTACCGTTATGCCTCAATAGTCTTAGTTCCAAAGAAAAAAATGCGTTACTGATACATACAGAGTTCCCTCACACTAAATATGGCCAACCCCTGACTATTTTTAACCTTTAATATACCGTTTCCCTGAACCAAAATAAAGATAAGTTTCGCTATATATTTAAACTGTTAAAGTTGCTGCAGAATCCATCACGCTTGCAAAAATGCCATTTGTTGCCAGAATTGCAAATGACTCTACATTTCTGCTGCTTCTCATTTTACAACATAGTTATTCCAGAAGATGCAGTTAACGATTTCTACCCACCATTGATCCTTCTTAATATTACTATAGTTATTCAGAATCATCTCCCATATAGCCTTATGAATGTTTTATTTGACTTACCTTTTGGACCATCCTCTCCTGAAAGTTCGAGTCTTGTAGTTCAAAGGAAATGACTGACTAAAAACTAGGATCCCCCTAAAAGGCTAGTTTTTTTTATTACTGTATAAATACAATAAACGACCCTTTCGGGTACATCTGTAATACTTATCGTCCCAATTCCCGCTTCTGTTATCTTGGCTTTATTGATAGCAGATTGATCTAAGATAAACTGTAGACTCTCTCTAACCATACTTATTCAGACCATTTATGAATTTACAATCGTGGACTTTCTCACCATTGTGGCTATTACCTCTATCCTTATGGGATTTCCATCACCTCAATGCTTAGTAAACTAGGAGGAGAATTAAATACCATCATTGGAGAACAAAAACCCCTGTCCAACACATATTATTCATCTATGAGCCTCCTACCACATGATCGGGAATGGAGCATTTTTTGGGAAAACGTTTCTGATGATTAACGAACTCCCTTCCCGACATATCATTCTCTACAGGCTTCCATTCTCCGTGACCTTCCACTTCCAACAGGACATGAACTTTGCAGAGAAACATGCGATACTCGTATCGACCGAGAGACTATAAAAGTATCAACAGAAGACGTTATTTCCGAAACATGTCTCAAGAGTAAATTCGTCTGTAAGTTCATAAATTTAATAATGTAAAGCTAGAATAAAATGTATATGTAATGTATTACTACAAGACAAACGGTGAAGTAAATTTACGGTCTAAACTATCTCACTCAAATTTTAATGAACTTTGCAAAAAGGTTATGTTGATATCAGCACATGAAAAAATGCAAACTTTTGTAAGTAATATGTAAACGTTTACAGGAAGAAAATGTGTTAACCACTATAAAAAAGAAAAAATCGCAGTAAGATCATTGAGAATTGGGAAACCAGTGCGAGCTATGTAAAATTTAATACATATGAGTCGTCTACTTGTTATCTTGTCTAGGCGTTGTCTATGACGATGGAACTCTGTTCCAGTATTTCAGCTTCCCTGTGTACAATGAGTGCATCTGACAGCCAACCACTCAAAAAATCATCCAAATCAATTTTTTCTCTTTTTCTACAAGTATTTCAGTTATTTCTTACTATCTCACTACTCATCTTAAATCAGAGTGCTGTGGTTAAATTTCCAAAGCTGCTGTCAATTGAAATCTAAATTATACTCGTAGTTAATCCATAAATCGAATTTTAGAGGCTTTCGCTTCTGCAATAACAAATCAAACCTAGAAAACGCGAAATATACTGGCTCTGATGTTCCTACATAAATTATTTTGCTAATACTGAATATAACAATAAGAAGAGGATTCGAATTAGTGTATAGATTATGATCGATGTACAATATTCAGAAGTTCCTCTCGAAAATGTTTTTGGAAATTGATAGAAATATATTGGGTATTATATATTTTGAGGCAATATTACCATTGCTACAGAATATTTTTATCTTTTATTTTTTAGTATGCACACAAGTGTCATCACAGCTTACTGTGAAGCGGCAACACTGTGCTGAAGACCGATACTTAGTCCTAATGAAAAGTCTGGACTGGCATGGAAGATTATATCTTAAACAGTTAATTAAATTGCTTTCGTAAAAAGTTAGGAATAGCTTTACTTCGAAAAAAATGAGAGATTTTGACAGGATAAGCTCATAGGCCAAATAAGCCTTTATGCGTAAAGGCATATTTTCAATAATGATAAAAAAGACCACATCCAAAGTTTATCTTATTATAAACTTACTGCAATTAAGCCTTTTCTACCGAAAAAAAACCTCTTTCTGAAATTCAACGAGTTAGATGATGTCGCATTTCTAAACTGTAGTTCTAGTTATAACCGCAAGACGTCACTTCTCATAATTTCTGCAGAAATCTGTAAGTTTATTGGAAGTAGCTTTCATTTTATGTCGTTAAGTAAATATATTTTTAAAAGTGTTTAGCAGTGTAATTTTTAAAAAAATATTTTAAAGAATATTTTGGTTATTAGACAATTAAATAAATATGTTACAGCTTCAAATAGGGGAAATTTCTTTGTTCGTAAAGACTTCGAACCAAAGCTCTTCTCGGGGCCTTTATTTTTTTACTCATAAAGTTTTCGTAGGTGTGTATGTTGTAGTGTTTGGTTGAACTACTAATTAGAAGGATGGGATATAACACCGCCAGCAATCGTAAATTTATTTGGAAGCTTGCTTATTCCAACAACCACGCAAGAATAAAATGTGAGGATAGAACCCAGCTGTGAAAATATAAACACTATTAAACAAAATAACGTACATGTCAATGGAATGTCTGTGACAATATTTATGCGCCTCTTAAGTATGTCCCAGTATTCATTGACTATATATTTATGAGTTTGGTACATCAACTACTACTACTACTACTATTATCACTACTACTACTAGTACTACGCGCTTTGCGCCGGTGCCGGATTTAGCTACTTTTCGAAAAATTCGGCAACCTAAGCCAAACGGGATTTTGATTTGCAATGCAAATCACTCCGCTCAAATTGACCTCACGCTCTTTCTTGACACCATTTTGGGGGGTTCAACCCATTGAAATTGGCATCAAGTCTGGGGAAGGGGCCCCCTCGGGGCCCCGTGAACCCCTCAAAAATGGTATCAGGAAGTTGCCTGAGTTTGCAAAATCGCTGCGCTCACCTCACTTTCTTTCCTGACCATTTTCTTTGCGGTTCAATCCGCCTGGAATTGATTCGAACTTGGGGGTCCTTGAACCGACAAAGAAAATGTCAGAAGGTCCCTGATAATGCAGGATTGCACGCAAATGCAGAAAAGACCGTTAAGGACAAGTTGCCAGATTTTTCGAAAAGTAGCTAAATCCGGCACCGGCGCAAAGCCTTGTAGTATACTACTTCTACTACTACTACTACTACTACTACTACTACTACTACTAATAATAATAATAATAATAATAATAATAATAATAATAATAATAATAATAATAATAATAATAGTAATAAAGTTTGTTTTCAACCATAAAAGTGGTAAAAAAATATATACGAGTATAGGTAGAGGAAGAAGTGATTCTAAACATTACCTGACAAATGTGCAGGTGAGGTGTGAATGTCACAGCTATAACTCCTAACAGCTGGAATGTACAAAGTCTATGCAGAAAGGGCCAAAACATGGAGAAAAAGAAATACTATAATAGGAAAGAAAATAGCAACACATATACGAATAAATGTAATCTACAATATATGAAATTGGTACTAGATTAGTGGTTGTAACCTAGGCTGTAAGTAACAACACTCAACAAAAATGAAATTATTAAACAGAAAGATTTAATGGCACAATGACGATGACTCTGTCACTGGTTATGAGATGGAAATGCATGGCTACCTAATTAATCACACACACACTAGTAAAAATTGAATTTTGAATCACATGCTGGAGTAGGTTATCAAAAAGATGAGCAGAAATATATGGTTCGTAGTCTTCTCCCACCGACCACGTCAACAATGCCACATTTTAAAATCTACAGAGTATAGTGCAGACGACTACAGGATTCTCCTCAGAGGTCCTGCAGAACAACCTGTCATTGAAAACGAACAGGAAGACGAATTGTTCTACCAGATTGTATCCGTCCGACAATGGAAGGACGTTGGACAATACCGCCAGAAGAAGAAATAGCTGGAGTTGGAGTCGGAGGAAGAGGCGGTTGTGGAATCGGTAAAGAAGGAATAGGAGTTGGAGGCGGTGGATAAGTAGAAAGAGTAGTATGTAAAGCTGGCACAGGTTATGTTGTAGGAAGGTATAAGTGTCTGTTTAGGAGAGTCAATAAAGTCATCCCCAACAAAAAAAATTCATTGGTTCCTATGAAATTTCCTATAGGCGCCTATAGGACCAACGAACCTGTTTCCTATCGGAACCCATCGTATTATAAGATCAATTTTTTCATAGGACCCATAAGAAATATTTTTATAAGGTTTATTGTTAATTCCTTACGAAGCTTATAGGAACCAATATATTTTCCTATTAAAAACCATTGTACCCTATAGGAACCAATGAAAATTCCTGTGTTTTAAAAGTTATGTTAAATTATGAACTATTGCCTTTAGTTATGTTAAATTATGAACTATTGCCTCTGTATTAACGCAACCATGATGTATTTGCCGTCTACCGTGGCTCGAACGGTAGGGTGATTGACTCACGTGCTTGAGGGCGCCGGTTCGATCCCACTTCGGGATCCTAGGTATATACTACCTAGAAAGTTCCTCTCCTCGAATAGGGCAATGCCCGTGAGATGTGAACTTTTAATAAAAAAAAAAAAATATACACAATATTTTTACAACCTAACTGCAAACTATGCATCACATTTGAATACGAAATTTTGAATATATTACTGACCTGAAATTTCTTGCGCGCCATTTGTTGAGCTTGAAACGAACACACCAACGAAAATTCGAAACAAATTCTTTTGAGTCAATTTCCACTTTCCAACGTAATACCGCTGAGCTACCCAGAAGATTCTGTTAAAATGCACTAAAAATTTTTGGATCTAGTTTCAAATTCACTTTTTATACGTTAAATTTTTGAAACATTTTCGTTCTTTATTATTATTATTATTATTATTATTATTATTATTATTATTATTATTATTATTATTATTATTATATAAAAATTAAATAATATATTATAATAATATATAATAATAATAATAATAATATTAATAATAATAATAATATAATAACATTATAATAATTATATTATAATATAATAAATAATATAATAATAATTAAATAATTATAATAATTATGTAATTATTATAATTATATAATTATAATTATATAATCATAAATATATAAATTATAATTATAATTATTAATAATTATAATTGTAATAATTATTATATAATAATAATTAATTATATAATAATTATAATTATATAATAATAATAATATAATAACAATTATATTATTATAGTTACATAATTATAATTATATAATTATAATAATATAATTATAATTAATTATGTAATTATAATATAATATATTATATATATAATATATATATATATATATATATATATATATATATATATATATATATATATATATATATATATATATATATATATATATATATATATATATATATATATATATATATATATATATATATATATGTGTGTGTGTGTGTGTGTGTGTGTGTGAATTAAAAAATAACATTAGTTTCAATTAATTTATTTTTCTATATATTGAAACTTTAAACGAATATTACAAAATTTAAGTAAACAATAAATAATATAATATATATATATATATATATATATATATATATATATATATATATATATATATATATATATATATATATATATATATATATATATATATATATATATATATATATATATATATATATATATATATATATATATATTAAACCAAAAAAAGGATAATTATATTATTTTTCACTTAAATTTTGAATATTGGTTTAATTAAAGTTTCGATATAAGAAATTTCCTATGCAATTCCGTATTGGTTTCTATAGGTATTATTCCTATAAGGCCCTATAGGAATAAAACCTATAGGAACCAATGGGGAATTGCATAGGAAACTGAGGTATGTAAATATTTCCTATAGGAATGTTTGGGTTCCTATAGGGACCATTAAAACCGATGAAAATTCTTATGGGGCATTTTTGGTTGGGCCGGAGATTCCCGATTGGACTCAATGAATAATGGTTTCAGTACATCGATGAAAACAACCTCCGTCTGTATATGACGTTGGATGAGAAATGTCTTTTCAGGACGACTTGCCTAGAAAGGTCTCCCGTATCGAGCTTGAAGCGGGGCTCTATATGCGTAGAGGCTGATAAAAAACGTGGGTACAGGAAGACGAAAAGAATCGTTGTCAAGTTTGCAACAGTGCACTGCAAATCTTCCTTCATAGCAGAATAAATTCCAAGAAAGGCAAAATGACGAGCTTCATAGGCGTAACTATAAAATTTTTGTGAGGGGGCCATGGCCCCCTTCTATTTGAGAATTTCAATTAATCAGTTATAATTTTCTATATATATATATATATATATATATATATATATATATATATATATATATATATATATATATATATATATATATATATATATATATATATATATATATATATATATATATATATATATATATATATATATATATATATATATATATATATATATATATATATATATATATATATATATATATATATATATATAGTGTTTGTGCAAAAGAAATACAATGAATAAATATCAAGCTTACCTTAATTTGAAGTCACATAAATGAAGGAACTACGGATTTTAAAAATGAAAAAGGGAATAAAATACTTATGTAATTACAAAGTAAATTATAAAATAATATAATATAATTGTATAATATAATAATATTATAATAATTATATAATAATAGAATTATATAATAACAGCTCTCGACTTCGGTGAGGAGACTTTTCTGGCACTTCTCTGCTGCTAACTGGTCTGACTTGCGGTTGTATTATTTGATTTCCCATGGAATGTGCAGAGGATATAACCGAGGTGTTTATCTCTGACATGGAGGAGTACATTCCATATTTTGTTTTTTCTCGTGCTATCCGCCGCAGGGATGCTGCTTTCACGGGATTACCGTCGTCTTTAAACTTTAGAAACTCATGCAACTTATAATTCATCCTAAAAATCAAAGAAAACCGGGGTTTGCCTGCCGGGGTTGAAAAGGCAAATTTTACCTATGGGAGTTCAGTTTAAAAAAAATTCAATTTTCAGCCGATACTCCTGAAGTTTTCACTGTGTGTAGCTTTTTTTCCCGGTAAAGATTAGTCCAATTCTAGCGTTTTTCTGAGTCTATAACTGTTAAAAAGTTTTTTTGGAAATTTGACCCTATTTCAAAGGAATGACGAGGCCAAACCACTTTTGGAATGATCTGAAATTTGGACTGTATATTCAGAATTCTATGTTCTACAAAAGCTTCTAACAGACTTTTGTTCCCAGATTTATAAAAAAAATATTTTAGGACCAGAACTGACCATCTATCGAAAAACAAATTTTTTTTCCTTTTAAATCCACTTTTTCGGACAAAAATTTTTGAAAAAAAACTACAACTAAAACATTTCTTATTTTTGGTGGGTATAGAGAAGAGGGATGGGGCTACAATTTTTTATCTATGTTATTCGATGCGATTCGTTGGTTTTGAGATATAGCCTCTCAAAAAAGTCCATTTTTGACCAAATTTCAAAAATTCCAAAAGTTTGAGAGGTTATATTTCGTTTCAAAAAAATGGCTTTTAGTAATGCACTAATAAAAGTTGTTGCCCTGTTCCTCCTCTAAACAATATCCCCCCCAAAAAAATTAGTAGGTAGCGTTTTCTTTTTAATAAATACAATTTTTTTTCCTCCGGAACGGTACGATTTTTTCAATTTTTTTTTTCAATTGCTTATAACTTTTTTTCTAGACGTGATATCAAAAATCTGTTCCCAATAATGCAAAAAATTGGGGCTAAGATTGTTCAGTTAAATTTTCAGCTCATGTAGACCAGTGGTTTGACCCAGTTATTCGTTTTTTTTTCAATTTTGGGACCAAATAACTTTCAAACCGTTATAGATTCAGAAAAATGTTCGAAACGAACTCAGAACTTCGGGAAAAAAATGCATATACCCTGAAAATTTCAGCTCAATCAGTCAAATAATAATAAAAACATTTCAAACAAAATATAAGAAAATTAAGATTTTTTTCTTGTTTTTTCAATATTTACTTTTTCTTTTGTTTCTTTTGAAAGCTCCTTTTCTGCTAGTGTATATATATATATATATATATATATATATATATATATATATATATATATATATATATATATATATATATATATATATATATATATATATATATATATATATTCATTAATATTACAGAATTTACTATTATTATTATTATTATTATTATGATTATTATTATTATTATTATTATTATTATTATTATTATTATTATTTTTATTATATTATTATTATTATTATTATTATTATTATTATTATTATTATTATTATTATTATTATTATTATTATTATTATTATTATTATTATTATTATTTTATTATTATTATTATTATTATTATTATTATTATTATTATTATTATTATTATTATTATATTATTATTATTATAATTTTTATTATCTCACTTGGCAAAGAGGTGTCAGTACTTGCAAATTTCAAAAGAAAATAAAACATTCTTGCCTCTTTACTGAACAAAGAAAATAAGTAATTTTTTACTTTGGGCACCCTAAGATCATCTTCTAATTTCATGACTGCAAATGTTACATTTAGCTATTTCGAGCCTATCCTGAAACATTGTAAAGTACTCCCATACTGCTGAAGCTGATTTTTAACCATATTGACTGAAAGTATAAACAAAATAATAATTTTCAAATAATGTAGCTAAATGATACAAATTTGATACATAGCAATAAAATAACAATGATATGTATAAAAACAGGTTAAATTGATAATTTTATATCTTACATTTTTTGAAACTTTACTTTAGGGTCTTACCTAGGTAAACCTGTTGAATCACTATTATGAATAAAAAAAAATTTTTTTTTTCTTTTTTTAAACTTTTATTATAGAAAATCTGTAATTTTCTTAACTTTCTTTTTCTGAGAAAATGCATATAATCATTAATTTAAGTGAACGTTGGCTATTCTACTCCTTCCTTATAATTAAATAAACCTGAATTAAATTTATATCTAATTTTCTTAACCAAAAATTTCAGTGCTTTTGACCTCTTTACAAATTTTAGGCAACACCGACCAGAACCCCGGCCCCGGCCCCGGCCCCGGCAAAATTCCAGCCCCGGTCGGTCCCTACTAGCAACTGTTGTTGTGAGGATTCCAAGACGTTTTTTTGTTTATGTGAAGGCCAAGAATATTTATATTGTCAACAGGAGAGACGGGAAAACCATAAAAAGAAATAGAAAAGTTAGGAGGTGTCTTTGTGAGGGAGATTTCAAGAAGTTGAGTTTTTAAAGAGTTGAATTTCACAAGGTTGAGACGACGTCACCTCACACACCTCACAAGAATGAAATCGGAAAGATGAAGACGAGAGGCAGCTCTAGATGCAAAGGAAGGAGCAGATTTGAAATGAGTGGAATAATGGAGAGTCGTCTATCGTCATATGAATGGATAGGGTTAGACGAGCAACTGAGATTACTAATGAAAAGTAGGAATAGTGTAAAAGAAAAGACAGAGCCCTGAGGAACACATCTATCGACAGAAAAGGAGGAAGAATTCACCCTATCAACAACAGCCAAAATGTAAAGATTAGAAAGAAAGCTAGACATCAGTAAGCAAAGAGAAAGAGGAGGAAACCCAACGGAGGAGAGCTTGGAAAGCAGTGACGCATGCTACACACGGTCAAATGCCTTAGATATGTCAAGCGCCACCCACGTTTCCTCATTGTCCCTAACGGCCTGAAGACTATAAATATGTGAAATAGGAAAGTGTACCGCCTGTAGACCTTGATGATCAGAAAGAAGGGAGTGAGATTTCAGATCAGCCAATAAATGAGAATTGAGAAGGGTTTCAAAGATCTTAGACAAAGTATGAGTGAGATATAGGGCCATAGTTAAAAGTATTTGAGTGGCTACCTTTCTTCGGAATAGGTTGGACTAATGCGCGCTTCCATCACTGAGAGAAAGTATTAGTATTGAGGAATAGAGAAAAAAATTGAACGAGGGATGGAGCTAGCTCAGAAGCATACTCCCTTAAAACTCTGGGAGGAATTCCATCCTGACCGTTTGCCTTCCTAATATACATAGATTTCAGAATCCCATACACCTGATGAAATGTAATCACAGGTATAGGCCATGGGACATTTGAGAGGAGGAGGAGTAGGAGGAGGATTGCCAGGGTTGAATTTGAAGAGAAATGGAGGCCGAAGAGATTATTAGCCTTTTCAGTTGGAGTTTAGCAACAGAACCATCAGAGCGAATAAGAGGTGGAAATGAAGATTTACAGAAGTTATTAGAAAGTTTTTTAGCAAGAGGCCAGAAAGGTTTATCAGTAGGAGAATTTAGAACCTCAGCGCACTTTCTTTAATGAAAACCTGCTTTGCTTGTAGAGAATATCCCTGCAACGTTTCCGATCTGCATGAAAATTAGCGAGAGTGATAAGAAAAGGATATTTTTCCACTCTCAAAACACGATATCTCTACCCTGAATGACACGAGAGCAAGCGTGATCGAACTATGGATTTTGAGGAGAGAAAGATTTAGACAAAGAAGAGATGAACCTGCTCATTCCATCAACGATTACAGTCCACCACCTTATCGGTAGAAACAAGCGTCTTCGGAGACAAAACAGTCTCTCCATGGATAGTTAGTATAGAAGCAACGCAAAGTCCCCCAGTCAACCCGATCAAAGTTCCAGAATATACGCTTAGGGCAGGGTGGAGCAGTTGGAGAGAGGACTAGTAGTGAAGCATAAGTCAAGTGTGTATAAGAATTGGTTAGGACGATTCGTAATGTGTTGATTCTTTAATCAGTTACTACAGATCGTTGAGAATGATGAATGATTCAGCCTCCTCCCTTCCTGGATCAGTATGAGAGCATCGGCGATGTGGTTGTCAACGCCAAGAATATGCTTGATGTCCGTGGTGAACTGCGAGTTATATTCAAGGTGACGTGCCTCGCGAGGAGAGTGACGTTCAGTGCAAGGCTGCATAGCGAACGTGATAGGATTGTGATCTGTCAAAACGTGAAAGGAACGTGCCTCAAAAAAAAAAATAATAATAACGAAAGTGAAGATGGCAAGATAAATAACAAGAAGTTCACGACTGAAGGCACTGTACCGTGTCTCAGCAGGCTGAAGCTTCTTGGAAAAGAAGACAAGAGGCACCCAAATCAAATCCCTTTCTGGTATTGTTGCAAGACCCCCTCCAATCGAAAAATTGAATGCGTACGCCTGAAGGTGAATGGGAGCAGACTCTTGAGGATAGACAAAGAAGAGTAGCATTCGGCGAATGCAGGACTTTGCATCATGGAAAGCCTGACGTACAGCGTCGGTCAAAGGTACTGTAATTGACTGGCCTCTTTTCTTCTTATTAAGAAGAGAAGTAAGAAAGGCTGCAGCTGAAGGAATAAAGAAATGTTAAAAAGTTATCCTCCCAAGAAACTGCCGAAGATGACGCTGTGTTTCCAGAATTGGAAAATTGCGAATCTTGGAGATAGTTTGTTCTATAAAGGTGAGGAACTCAACCCCTAACACATATTTGGAAAGGGTTCACTTTGATACCAAACTCTTGTAATATGGCAAGGACAGCACGAAGATGTTCTTTATTAAGCTCAGGAGAGACTCTAGCGATGAGAAGAACGTCAAGATAAATCCAGCATTAGGAAAGTTCACAGAACATAAGATCAATGAACCTCTGAAAAGTCTGAGCGACATTTCAAAGACCATAAAGCATTCGAAGAAACTTGAATATACCAAAAGGAATTGTCACAGCTGTTTTTGGGATGTCCTCCGGTAAGACGGAGATTTGGTGGTAAGCATACACCAAGTCAGCCTTTGAAAAGAAAGAGCAGCCGCGAAGGCGAGACGTAAAATTCTGGATGTATGGCAGGTGTCGGGCACAGTGGCTTCATTCAAGGCACGATAATCTCCACACGGACTCCAATGACGAGGTGTATCCTTGGAGATGAGACGAAGAGGAGAAGTCCAAGAAGACTTGTCAAGACGAATGATGCCGAGTTCAATCATGTGATTGAATTCTGCACGAGCAACCTTTAGCTTCTCAGGTGACAGACGGCTAGGACGAGCGAAAGTGTGTGCGCCCGATTTTTTCAGTGTGGTGCTCCGCATTGTGTTGCACAGAACTGTAAGAGAAAAAATTCTTGAGAAGAGAAGGAAAGCCTTGTAGCAGGATGGAAGAGTACTCAGAAGATGGGGGAAAAGGAGGGCCTGACTGCGGAAATGCGAATGTGCTGTGTAACAGCGAGGCACCACAAGCTTTGAGAGACGTTGTACCATCAACTAATCATCGGATGCGATGGTCTACAACAAGGTTGAAATGCTCCAAGAAATCGGTTCCAAGAATAGGTTGCTGTACCACTCCGTTGAAAGAAGACCCAACGAAAGATCCTTCTGAGGCTAGGATCCAGAGGGCAACTTCACCGATCGTACGTCAAAATGGATGTACCATTTGCTGCTTACAAAGCCAAACCCGGAACAGGAACAGAAGAAGAAGATGAAGAGTCCTTCGGGGTTATAAAATTTTGCCTCGGTATCAACCAAAAAAACGGAGAGAAGTAGAAGGGTCAAAGATGTTAAGGAGGCGGTGTTATGTGTGTGATGTGAGCATGGAATGGCCAGTATCAATAGCCGCCTCTGTTGATTTCCATGAAAGGTACAAGGATGCAAATGCTTTCGTGCATTTTTACCAAAAGTGCTGTGGTAATAGCACATTCCTGGAGTCCTTCTTCCGGAGGGAGAGCATTTACATGGTTTCAAAGGCGTCTGAGAGAGAGGACAGTAAAAAGAATTACCAGAGGCAAAGAATTCTTGCATGGAAACCTGCTACGCTTCCATCTTGGCCTCCAAACTGGCCATTCTGGCATTTAGATCATGCTGTGGAAACATAGCAGGAGCAGAAACAACGGAAGAAGCAGAAAGAGAAGGAGAAAATGGAAGTGAAACAGGAATTTGGGAGTGAGGGTACCAGCGGTGAAGAAATATCTGCAGAGACAGTTGAAGTGGAAGTGAGAGCAGAAGGAAGAGAAAAAGGGTTCATGATACGTTCTGCTTTAGCTGCAATTTCTTGCCAGTGAGTAGAAGGAGTACTAGTTGCAACTATGTCCTGTACTGAGGGAGACAATTTTTTTTATGAAGAGATTCTCAGTATGCTCAACTCGTAGTCAGGTGGGGGCTTACCTACATAGCAAAAATTATCCTAAGGAATCGTTGAGACAAGTGCAAAAATGTGACAACAAATTTTTATTTCAGTTATTTTCTTATTCGAAAATAATTCGGTGAAGCGACTTTCTTATACTTAAAAAGTTTTTTATCTATTGAAAATTTTACTGTGACATTTTTCTCACTTGTTCCAATGATTCGTTTGGACAATTTTTGCAGTGTAGCAAGCACAACATATAAACTAGATGTTGCTTTAGTGTTAGATCCGCAAGAGTCTCACTCTCATAGGCGCAACTAGGGGGATGGGGTGGCAGGGGGCTTCCCCCCTCAGAATTTTCAGTCAATATAGTTCAAAATACAATAAATTTTTCTATATATATATATATATATATATATATATATATATATATATATATATATATATATATATATATATATATATATATATATATATATATATATATATATATAATATATATATCATAATATATATATAATATATATATATATATAATAATATATATATATATATATATATATATATATATATATATATATATATATATATATATATATATATATATATATATATATATATATATATATATATATATATATATATATATATATATATATATATATATATATATATATATATATATATATATATATATATATATATATATATATATATATATTTACAGAACGCCACCACTCACGGGCAGAACCCTTTTCGAGGAGGAGGAGGAGGAGGGGGCACACACATAGGGAGAAAACTCGTCTAAACACACACACACACACACACACACACACACACACACACACACACACACACACACCTAACTCACAACCCTCAGGTGGGTGCAGAAAGAAGCCTTGAAGAGTGGAAAATTAAATACAGGACGAAAAATAGATAATGGTAGAGAGTTCCACAGAAGAGAGGTGGCTGGAAAGAAGGAGACACCACAACGGGCTAGCCTGGGTGTCCTACGTCCACACAAAATTGGTGCGAAAGCAGGGCACCACTTGTGCAACGAGGACGATGCAACGGTGGAGGAATGGGAGAGGCCAATTCCCTCGAGCACCTGTCATTAGAAAAGAGATAGCGCGCCAACGTCACGTCGCAGATATAGAGGGTCAAGAGAGTTTGAAAGTACGGGACAGTTTATTAATATTTTAGCTTTTGACTCAACTCTATCCAGAAGAGAGGAGGAGCCGGAGCCCCTCCAAATGTGAGAACAGTACTCCATACAAGGGCTAATAAGACCCTTATATATTTGGAGTAACTGCTCAGAAGAAAAAAAATTCTCGCAATCTGAACAGAATTCCCAGCTTCTTAGAGGCCGCTTTAGCAACCATTGTGATATGGAGTTTCCAAGACAGTTTATTGTTTATGTTTAGACCAAGAATGTTAATGTTATTTACAGGTGAGATGGGAGAGTCATCGAAGAGGATAGGAAAGTTAGGAGGTGTTTTTGAGAGGGAGATGTGAAGAAATTGAGTTTTTAAAAGAGTTGAATTTCACAAGGTTGCTATGACCCCACCGGGAAATTCCCATCCAGATCGGCAAAAATAGAATCGGAAAGTTGAAGACGAGAAGCAACTCTAGAAGCAAAAGAAGGAGCATATTTGAAATGAGTAGAAGAATGGAGAGTTGAGTCATCAGCATAAGAGTGAACAGAGTTAGAAGTGCAGTTGTGAAGATCGTTTAATGAAAAGTAAGAATAGTGTTGGAGATAAAACGGAACCCTGAGGAACACCATAGTTGACAGAAAAGGAGGAAGAGGTCGCTCCATCTAAAACTGCCGAAATGGAACGATCTGAGAGAAAAGTAGACAAGAGTAAGCAAAGGGAAGGAGGAAACCCAAAGGAAGGGAGCTTAGAGAGCAGCGAGGCATACCATACCCGGTCAAAAGCCTTGGATATGTCAAGCGCCACCACACAAGACTCCCCGTAGTCCCTAAGGGCAGAAGACCATAGATCAGTAAGATAGGAAAGTATGTCACCAGTTGACCTCGAGCGTCGAAAGACATACTGGTGATCAGAGAGAAAAGAATGAGACTCCTAAATGATCCAGGAAATGAGAGTTGAGGAGAGTTTCAAAAATTTTAGATACAGCATAAGTGAGAGCTATAGGTCAATAGTTAGAAGGGTCATAGCGGCTACCTTTCTTCTGGATCTACTGAATAAATGCACACTTCCAGCAGTGAGGAAAAGTATTAGTATTAAGGCATAGAGAGTAGAGCTGAACGAGGACAGGCGCTAACTCGGAAGCACACTCCCTCAGAACACGAGGGGAAATGCCATCCGGGCCACTGGCCTTCCTGACGTTCATAGATTTCAGGATCCCATGCACCCGATCATGAGTAATTACAGGTAGAGGCATGGGACACCTGAGAGGAGAAGGAGTAGAAGGAGGGATGTCAGAATTGAGCAGGGTAGAATTAGATGAAAAAAGGAGGCCGAAGAGATTAGCCTTTTCAGAGGGAGTATTAGCTGCAGAACCATCAGAGCTAATAAGAGGAGGAAAGGCAGATTTACAGAAGTTATTAGAGATATTTTTGACAAGAGGCCAAAAATTTTTATCAGTAGGAGAGCCATGGAGGTCAGCGCACTTTCTTTTTATGAAAGTACGCTTAGTCCTTCGAAGAACATCCCTGCAACGATTCCGAGCTGAATGAAAATTAGCAAGAGTGATAGAAGAAGAGAGTTTTTCCATTCACGATAAGCATTGTCTCTCTCCAGAAGGACAAGAGAACAATTGCCTATCGAACCATATATATCCATTATAGGATATATATATATATATATATATATATATATATATTATATATATATATATATATATATATATATATATATATATATATTTTCATAACTGCAGAGATTTAGAAGCGTCCCCCAAAAAGCAAGATTGACCACTCCAATGATGGTTAGCAAAGAAATAATCCAGAACATTCTACCCAATTAGCGCCTATTAAAAGTGCCAGAAATACGTTTAGGGCATTGGTAGCTGAAGGAAAGTATTATAATAAGAGCTATAAGATTATGGTCAGAGTTACCAAATCAGGGAAAATGTTGTATTTATAAACTAGAAAGAGTAGTGGTGAATCATAAATAAGTTTATTTATAATTGGTTGGGAATAAATGTGTGTTGGGTTACCCTAATCGAGGAACTGCTCCAGTTCGTTAAAAATGCTGAATGATTTGGACCTCCTTCCCACCTGAAAATCAGTATTGAAGGACCCAAACCAACTCAGTGTTTGTACGTTGAAATCTCGCCTAAATGAGGACTTCAATATTTCATGAAAACAAGTGGCAGTTTCGTCAAGTAGTAGTAAGTTCTATTGAAATAAACCTGGAAAATTTTCCATTGGACCGGGCATTAGCAGAAACAAAATAATTTAGTAGTAGGAAGACATTTTTAGCCATAAACATCGAAATTAGAATTCTGAAGATTTACGAGGTGTCACAGGAGTGTTTAATGTTAATTTGGAGGCACAGACTTCCAACATTTAGACGGAAATTGTGAAAAAAATTGTAGTAGAATCATTAAGATTGCTAAGATAAGATTCCCTTCCAAGCTGGGTTCTCAGAAGAACAAATAAGGTTAGGACGAGAGGATATGAAGGTTTGTTCAACA
>SEYY01000640.1:12500-15000 GCA_009176605.1 Armadillidium nasatum
AATTCATGATATAGCAAATGCTGTAAATAAATAACATAAACACTGAGCTTTGAAAAAAAAAAAAAATTAAATATTTGAAAATACAAGGTGAAAAAATTCTTAATTTATTATGCAATTACATTCAAGGGGTGTAGAACTCGTTACAAATAATGGTAAGTTTATGCTGCTAATTATTTATTTTCTACGAATTATGATGCTTATAATTAGATAGACTGAATGTGTTTATGAGCAATTCTCTTACATTGTTATGGCTCATTCTAATTATTTGTTAGCTTATTAGGATAACAAAAGGAGACAATTTGTATATTTAAACATTCACAGACACAAAGAAATACTTTTTTTTATATCTTTCTTATATCTTCATAATTTCTGTCTCTCTTATTTCCTTTTACACAAAGAAATACTTTTTTTATCTTTCTTATTTCTATCATTCTTATATCCTTTTACACGAAGAAATAATTTTGTCATCTTTCTTATTTCTATTTATTATTTCTATCTTCATTTCCTTTTTTACACAAAGAAATACTTTTATTATTCTTATTTTTATCTTTCTTATTTCCTTTTACGCAAAGAAATATTTTTATTATCTTTCTTATTTCTATTTATTATTTCTTTCTTTCTTATTTCCTTTTGCACAAAAAAATATTCTTATTATCTTTCTTATTTCTATTTATTATTATGTTTTCCTTATATCCTTTTACACAAAGAAATATTTTTATTATCTTATTTCTATTTATTATTTCTTTTTTTCTTATTTCCTTTTACACAAACAAATACTTATATTTCCTTTCTTATTTCTATTTATTATTTCGCTTTCTTATATCCTTTTATACAAAGAAAAATTCTTATCTTATTTCTATTTATTATTTCTATCTTTATTTCCTTTTACACAAAGAAATACTTTTTCTATCTTTTATTTACTTATTTCTTCTTCCTTCTTTTTTTTCAGTCCATCTATTTATATACTCATCTCTATCTATTTCTGTTTATCTCTATATCAGTTTACCTATCTTTTTTGTTCATAATCTATCAATTTACCCATCCATTCATTCATCTTTCCATTTATTTATTAGTCTATTCATTAACCCATTTGTTTATTTTCTCATCCACTCATTTATTTATCTGTTCATTTATTCATCAATCTACTGAACTTATATTATCAATTCATCCACCTATTTATCCATTCATCCAACCCCTTATCATCCATCCATCGATCTATTTATCCATCCATCTATTTATCCATACATTCATCTATTTATCCATACATTCATCTATTTATCCATAAATCCATATATTATCTAACCAATAATCTATTTATGCATCAATTTATATATCCAATTACCTACCTATTCATCTATGTATACATCTGTCTCTACAACTATATATACATTTGTCTAACTATGTATCTATTTATTTATGTATATGAATATGTATCTATTTGAGTTAGTAAACCATAAAAAAAAAACTATTTACGTAAATTAAAAGGAATAAATCTGAAAGGTAATTGTGACAAGTTAGATTGCGTTACAACGTAACAATTAACTTAATCGTCCAAATATTTTTTTTTTCTGTTGGGAAATAGCATTTAAACTATTTAAACTATTATTTCTAATTAAATAAATATAGGTAAAAATTTACTGTACTTTATTTGAAAAAAAAAAAATTATAACTTGGAAATTGTAATATTCATTATTTTTATATTTTATTATTCTTATATATATATAATAATATTATATATATATATATATATATATATATATATATATATATATATATATATATATATATATATATATATATATATATATATATATATATATATATATATATATATTCAAGAGAGAGCACTTGAACAGGGATTGAGAGGTATTTAAAAGAGATGAGGGTGGAGGTGTTGGGGAAAGAATGGAAGGGTATTAGAAGAAAAAAACACACCTTAATAGACCAAGGAAGTTAAGAGAGCAATAAAACAGAAGATCAAAGGATGGAATGGTTGAGAAGGAGAAATCCAGAATATAGAATGGAGATAATAACGAAAGATGGCTAGAATATTTTGAATCTTTGCTGAATGTGGAACAGGAAGGATTCCAATATATAAAAGCAAAGAAGATTCTGGCATATGTTCAAATTACATTGGTATACATTAATAAATCATATAGTAAAAATTTATGAAAGAATGATGGAAAAGGACATTGAGGAAAAGAATTGACCCACAGCTTGGTGTAGAGCAACATGGTTATAGAAAAGGTAGTTTCAGAGATTTAAGGAGCAGTGGTGGGTAGGAGAAGCAGATCGTGGTATATTCGCATTTGCAGATGATATTGCGTTCTGGAGTGTTTTAGGAAAGATGTAGAGACAGGGTTAAATAAATGGAATGAGTGTTGTGAAGTGGCTTGTTTGAGGATGAATAAGGACAAAACCGTGATCCTGAGGATAAGAAGAGAGAGAGAGAGAGAGAGAGAGAGAGAGAGAGAGAGAGAGAGAGAGAGAGAAATGGGGA
>SEYY01000640.1:22000-24500 GCA_009176605.1 Armadillidium nasatum
TTACTAGTACATATTAAAAAAAGTAAAAACAAAGTTAATTCGAATCTTTTATAAACCTCCGGTCAATTAAAAGTGTAATTTCTTTCCAACCATTAAAATTGCCTTTCCCTTCGCACAGACGAAAACATACGACACGATTTTGGCGCGAAAGGAAATGGTGAGCGTAATAAGCTCTAATGAGAATATACAGAACGAATGAATCTTATTGCCGAGGCAATAAAGTCGCTCAAGCGAGAAATAAATGAAATAAGATCGAAGCGATATGATAATTCCTTCCACGTGCTTTCCACCACGTGAAAAACATGCAATTACTTTAGTCTCGAATAAAGTGGCATAAAGATGACGGACTTACGATAATGGAGATAGACACTAATGGTGAAAAAGACGGATTCGTATACACGAAACACACACGTACACATATACATACATACGTATATATATATATATATATATATATATATATATATATATATATATATATATATATATATATATATATATATATATATATATAATATATATATATCAGCATGTGTAAGAGAGAGAGAGAGAGAGAGAGAGAGAGAGAGAGAGAGAGAGAGAGAGAGAGAGAGAGAGAGAGAAGAGAGAGAGAGAGCGAGAAAAGAGTAATAACAATAATAATGAGACATTTCATTTCTTTGCGAACGTTTCTAAATTTTCTCAAACTAATATTATCGTACAAATTCTCGTTTGTACCCGTGAGGAGCTAAATCGAGGTTTTTAATAGCAACCTCATTCTCTGGTAACCATCGCAAGAGCTTCCTTTCGGAGTAACACAATATTGTGAAATCAGACCTTAGCCTGAAGCCTGCAGAGGAACAGCGGTCTTCCTTGCATAATGTTATCTGATAGTTTTTTGTAGTCTTTTTTTTACATTGTTTTTTTTTTTTTTTTTTTTTTTTTTTTTTTTTTTTTTTTTTTTTTTTTTTTTTTATCATTTTATTTTGTATATATATATATATAATATATATATATATATATATATATATATATATATATATATATATATATATATATTAGTTGGTTAGTTTATTAATATGCAATTTAATTATATATTTATTTGGATGGGTCGTTCAATGTTAACATTTTTAACTGATGATAATATTCATTAATAAATATTTTCTTTTTCCTCTATTCTTTTCTTTACCTCCATTTTCTTTTCTTTAGTTTTTTTATAACCTTTTTCCCAACTCTTATCCCTTTGGGCTTCTTTGTTCTTCACTTTTATATGTATTTCCTGTCTAACCTAAATTTCAAGTTCTGTAACGACAAAAAAGGGAAGCAATAAAGAAATAAAAATCTAAAGATAAATTAAAAAAAAAAAAAAAAAAAAAAAAAAAAAAAAAAAAAAAAAACAAAACTTATTTCTCAATACGAAATATTATAAACGAAACTTTAAGGAAATTATATAGAATATATAAATAATAGTTTTAATAATTTAAAATTTTATATTATCTTGAAGAAAAAGAAAGAAAAAATAAAATAACTTCCGTTAAAGAAGGCTTCGTGATGTAATTACATCACTGACTCTTCGAAAAGAAGTCCAAATTTAAACCGCGGTTCAAATTGCTTCAGTTGTCATTCTAAAGCTGCTAAAAATATGTGTTCCCTTTGTGGGAATTTTTCATCCTTCGAAACAACAAAATTTTCACAAAAGTAAGTCGTTTTTCGCCATCCTGTTTTAATAATAATAATAATAATAATAATAATAATAATAAATAAATAATAATAATAATAATAATAATAATAATAATAATAATAATAATAATAATAATAATAATAATAATATAATAATAATAATAATATAATAATAATAATAATAATTAATAATAATAATAAAAATAAAAAAAAATAATGATAATATATTAATAAATAATAATAATAATAATAAAATAATAAAAATAATAATAATAATGAGAATAGTATAATATAATAAATGAAAACAATAATAATAAAAATTTTGATTATAAAAATAAAAATGAATAAATAATAATAATAATAATAACAATATAATAATGATAATAATAATAATAATAATAATAATAATAATAATAATAATAATAATATTAAAAATAATAATAATAATATTGTTTGAATTACCACTACCACTGCTACCAATCCTACTACTATTATTACTAATACTAAAACTACATTAAATAAGGATAATGTTAATAATAAGAGTAAGAGAAATAACAATAAAAATTATTTACTTTAATCATTATTCAAAATTATTTTTATTAAAATAATAATAGCAATAATAATGATGATAATAATAAAGGTAATAATTATAACAAAGAATAAAAATGATGATAATAATGAAGTAATAATAATAATAATAATAATCATAATAATAGTGAAAATAATAAAAACCAGTTTATTGGAGTTACTTGTCCTAAAATGATAATAAAATTATATTAATGAAAATTAAAAAAGCACTAAAAGTAATAATAATATTAATAATAATTAAAATAATAATGAC
>SEYY01000640.1:32000-34500 GCA_009176605.1 Armadillidium nasatum
TTTATGAATGCACGTATGCATGAATCTATGTATGCATGCATATATGTATGTATCTATTTATAAATCTATTTATCTATCTATCTATTTATATACCTACCTATCATTCTCCCTCTCTTTCTTCCTCTGCATCCCTCTCCCTCCCTCTCTCTCTCTCTCTCTCTCTCTCTCTCTCTCTCTCTCTCTCTATATATATATATATATATATATATATATATATATATATATATATATATATATATATATATATATATATATATATATATATATATATATATATATATATATATATATATATATATATATATAATTCCCTTATTTAATTATTTCTTTTCTGTACATTTTTTTATTTCAAATTTTTTGCACCGCGCTGCCAAAACATTAAACATTACATAGTTATTTAGAAAAAATTTCTTACAATCATTAACTTTAATAAAAGACACTGAAAGAGAAGAGCAGTTTTCTCCGTAAAAATCATTTATAAGTATCTCTTTTCCATCTCTCTCTGTCTCTCTCTCCCTCTTTCTCTCTCTCTCTCTCTCTCTCTCTCTCTCTCTCTCTCTCTCTCTCTCTATCTCTTTCTCTCTTCCATATCTCTCTCATTCACATCTCTTTTTCTATCACTCTCTGCCTCTCTCTATCCCTCTCTTCTTCCTCTCTTTCTCTTTCCCATTCATTCTCTCTCTCTCTCTCTCTCTCTCTCTCTCTCTCTCTCTCTCTCTCTCTCTCTCTCTCTCTCTCTCATCGAGTTCCCTTCTGTTCGCTGTGATGATTTTATGATTTTAATTTGGGGAAATTATTTTGCGATCGGATAATATTTTTTCCCTTTGAATGTGTCTCGACAGTTCATCAACAGATGCGTAGCGTGACAACCGCTCTTGAGTTTACCGAATTAGTGTAACGAAAAGGATGTTGCTACGTTATATCCTCCCATGTTGGAAAGTAGCTGAAGAATATATATATATATATATATATATATATATATATATATATATATATATATATATATATATATATATATATATATATATATATATATATATATATATATATATATATATATATATATATATATATATATATATATATATATATATATATATATATATATATATATATATATATATATATATATATATATATATATATATATATATATATATATATATATATATATATATATATATATATATATATATATATATATATATATATATATATATATATATATATATATATATATATATATATATATAGTAATTCTCATGTATAAAATTCATCAATAATTTAAAGAAGGGGTCTAACTCTTTTTACCCAAAATATTCAACCCTTCTCCACTCTCCCTCCCTCCCAACTCAACTGCATTGATGCATGGATATATTTATATATTATTCATTATAATAGATACATAAGCGTATATTTATGTTGTTTGATTGTACGAAGTGTTAAATATTTTATGATAATTTTTGGATATTTATAATTACTACTGTTATGTTGTAATTATATAGTTCTTATTGATATTTCTCTTACACTGTTATTTATTATTTTCCCCCTAATGTTGCTTTAATTTTTTATATATATATATATATATATATATATATATATATATATATATATATATATATATATATATATATATATATATATATATATATATATATATATATATATATATATATATATATATATATATATATATATATATATATATATATATATATATATATATATATATATATATATATATATATATATATATATATATATATATATATATATATATATATATATATATATATATATATATATATATATATATATATATATATATATATATATATATATATATATATATATATATATATAATATATATATATATATATATATATATATATATATATATATATATATATATATATATATATATATATATATATATATATATATATATCTAATACACGCCATAAAATATATTTAATATAATAAAAAATGATAGTAAAGAAAGTTTTATTAATGTATTGGAAAAATTAGAAGAATAAGTGATGGCAACAATAATATACCACACTAATCAAATATGAAAAAACTTTAAGCAGAAATAAAAAATTATTACGCTAATTAGTAGAATACAGTAGAGGTAATACCAACAACAACAACAACAACAGCAACAACAATAACAACAATAACAACAACAGCAACAACAAGAGCAACAACAACAATAATGACAACAACGACATTAACAATAACAGCATTAGTAGCAACAATAGTAAATATGATAACAACAATTTCAGAAACACAGCAAAAACAACAAAAGTAACATATAATAATAATAATAATAATAATAATAATAATAATAATAATAATAATAATAATAATAATAATAATAATAAAATAATAATAATAATTATAATAATAATATAATAATAATAACTGAAAAACTTAAAATGTAAAAAAATAAATAAAAATAAGGATAATAATAATAATAATAATAATAATAATAATAAT
>SEYY01000640.1:44500-62000 GCA_009176605.1 Armadillidium nasatum
TAAAAATTCTTTCATCTTCCTTTCAACAAAATTTTTATTGTGGAATTCTCAATTTAAGACCCTGACCCGTGAGTAGTAGCTAAAAATTAAATGCATTGAACTTCACAAAAGCTTCTTAATCAAAAAATATACACAAGATTATCTATTATTTATTTTTCACCTTGTTTCTAATTTAGTAATATCAGTAAATGCATATAAATAAAAATAAAATCTATAATTAAAAACATACACACATACACACATGCACACTCTCTCTCTCTCTCACACACACACACACATATATATATATACATATACATATATATATATATATATATATATATATATATATATATATATATATATATATATATATATATATATATATATATATATATACATATATATATATATATATATATATATATATATATATATATATATATATATATATATATATATATATATATATATATATATGTTCTTGAAAAATTTCTACAACACGGAAAGGAAAATAAAAACTAAGAAGCTGTCGAACAGAATTTCAGTGAATGTCAACTCCGAAAAAGCTTTATGAATTCAACATGACATCGGGCTACAATTAACGCAAGCAGATTCTGGATTTTGCACGCAAGCGAAGAAATATTCTTTCTTCACTTTTTTAAAATTATTCTATGTCATGTGAGGTATCCTCAAATATATATAATATATATATATATATATATATATATATATATATATATATATATATATATATATATATATATATATATATATATATATATATATATATATATATATATATATATATATATATATATATATATATATATATATATATATATATATATATATATATATATATATATATATATATATATATATATATATATATATATATATATATATATATATATATATATATATATATATATATATATATATATATATATATATATATATATATATATATATATATATATATATATATATATATATATATATATATATATATATATATATATTATAATAGTATATATATATATATATATATATATATATATATATAATATATATATATATATATATATATATATATATATATATATATATATATATATATTATATATATATATATATATATATATATATATATATATATATATATATATATATAGTCAATAGATTTCCTCAATTTCTGTAAATATAGTTAATGAGTTTGACTACTGTTTTGCTATAAATAAAACCATGACAAATTAGTACAACTTTTTGTTGGTACATCTGATGACATTGAAGATTTAATCCCCCAACATACCCACACAAACGTAACCTTTTTTTTAACATTTTAACCCTTTGTCTTGTAATGCTAAATTTTTTCCAATGGGCTCCTTTCTAATATTTCTGGCCTTTTCTATCTTGTCAATATTTCTTTTATATTTTATCTCTTCAGTAATATTTACCCTAAAAAGGTCACAGTGTTTTCTCACTTCACAAGCTCTTAAGGTGTTAAGTTTTCAAAGGAGCATCCAGAATTTGTAGGAAAAAATAATAATAAAGGAGTATCTTCCACCTATGTATGGAGTACTGGCCATGTGCATAAGTCGGTCTAAAAACGATATATTTTCATCAATTGGTGAAATCTAAGGCTTTTGGTCGCATTTAATATCCCTTTCTTATTAATTACGCCCAACCTCCTTCCGACACTTATGTTGATGCTTCATTCTCTTTCTATAACACCAAACTTTGATAATATATATATATATATATATATATATATATATATATATATATATATATATATATATATATATATATATATATATATATATATATATATATAAGTGTATGTTTGTATTTGTGTGTATTCATACAGGGTGAATCAGAAGGAATAGTGAATATATTTTGAAAAGTGATAGAACTAATTATTTCGGATAAAAACATATACTCAGTTCTCAATGATTAATGAGCTATGGAGGTTTGAATAACGATTTTCAATATATCGTTAGGGATTGAGCTATGATTTGAGTTGTATATTGATAAATAGATCTTTAATTTACAATTATTTTTAACAGAAAAGATATAATATTTGTACTTTTTACGCTTCACCAGATGTTTCTCGTTAATGATGGGAAGTTATATTCATCGTTATTAACTGACGATATTGTAGTTGATGATAACATTGACTTTATAAATAATAAAAACGAAAAAAAAACCATATAAAATACTACATATAAGTATTAAATAAATATCTTCGAATATCTCATCGTTAAATTAATGAACCTTTTAATTCTTGCATTAATGCAGTTAAAATACAGTAAATTTAAATCTTCAATTTTTTTTCTCACATATATATATTATATATATATATATATATATATATATATATATATATATATATATATATATATATATATATATATATATATATATATAATATAATATATATATATATATATATATATATATATATATATATATATATATATATATATATATATATATATATATATATATATATATATATATATATATATATATATATATATATATATATATATATATATATATATATATATATATATATATATATATATATATATATATATATATATATATATATATATATATATATATATATATATATATATATATATATATATATATATATATATATATATATATATATATATATATATATATATATATATATATATATATATATATATATATATATATATATATATATATATATATATATATATATATATATATATATAGTCTGATAATTATTTTTGGTCGGGTTTCCTATATTGAAGTGAATTTTGGAATGGTTCCAGTTCCAAATAAAAGTTTTATAAAAAGGAGAAAAATGAGTTACCCCTTTGGGGTCATTTATTTCTCTGTGAGTTTGTTTATTTGTTTGTTTGTTTTCATTTGCTTTTTTTTTTTTCTTTCTTTCGTTTTTTGTTTGTCTGTTGTTTTTTCGTGCTTCCTCATAAAGGTTTTAATTTAATATTGAATTCTCCTATTCTCTATTTTTTTTATTTTTTTTATTATTATTTTTTTATTTATTTATATTTTTTATTTATTTCTTTATTTATTTATTTTTTTGAACGGTAGTTTTGCAGTTACATTTCTTTTTACTGATTTTGTATTTAGTGGTGTGTTCCATATATTATGTTATATATATATATATAATATATATATATATAATATATATATATATATATATATATATATATATATATATATATATATATATATAATATATATATATATATATATATATTATATTATATATTATATATATTACCCTTACCCTTCCCACTCACGTGGGGTGGTGCCCGTCACATACACTCACACATACACTCTATCTCCCCTCCCCCCTCACCACTGTCCTCCATCTCACTCTGTCCTCCGCAACTCTCCTACCTTCGTCCACATTCAAACCTCTCCCCCCCAATATCTCCCTCACCCCATCCATCCACCTCATCCTCGGCCTTCCCCTCCCCCTTCCTCCCTCTACCTCGGATCTCATGACTCTACCCACCATCCTATTCTCATCCATTCTGCATATATGTCCAAACCATCTTAATACACCCTCTTCGCTCTGCCCACTATTCCCCTCTTCCATCCGCACATCTCTCTTATTCTTTCATTCCTGATTCTATCTACCCTCCTTAACCCACATATAGCCTCAATCCTTTTTTTAAAAACTTCTAATCTTTTCCTAATTTGAGCATTCAACCCATGTTTCACACCCATACATTGCAGATGGCAACACATACTCTCAAACATTCTTACCTTTATTTCCTTTGATATTCTCCCCTTCTTCCATACTTCCCTCATCCCCCCATCACTTTCATTTCCTTCATCACTCTATATATTCTTTATTTCCCCATCCATTCTCCCTTTCCCCTCCACAACATATTCCCAGATATTTAAACTCTTCACCTCCTCAAATTTCTCTCCCCCCTAACACCCTCCCATTTCTCCCCTCTTATTGCCTCAACCCGCCCCAATCCTCATCACTTTAAATATGAGTTTACCCTTAATCCTATTCCGCCCTCACAAACTACCAACATCAAACATAACTACCCAGATTCTGCCCACTAACACCGCATCAAAACACAAGGACATTTACCTCCCATGTCCCCCTCTCCTCCTTTCAACCTAATACCCTTCCCTTCCTCTCCATCCCCCTAACAACACCATCCATTAACAACATTAAAGAGCCACGGAGACATAACACACCCCTGCCTCAATCCAAAAAAACCAATCAGACATAACACACCCTCACCCTCGCAATACAGTATAAAATGATTTAAAATTCAATAATCTACCTCTCACTCCCCCAAGAAAAAATTTCCTCCTACAAACTCTAAAAAATCCATGAAACATAATACATATATCACCCAACATGGTCAAGTATCCTCACAACCCCATACCTCCCGCCCTCTTTCTCTTTTACTATATCTTCTCATAAATACCACACTCTACAACTTTCCCCTAATTCCTACAAACCAACTTATCCCCTATTTCTTACACTTTTATCCCCCTTCCATGGCACTAACAAGCATCCTGCCATGAGGCACTTCCCCAACACAATTAAATCGCAACCACTAACTATCCCCCCTCCCACCCTCATCTCCCCATATATACCATCCATTCCTGCTGACTTTCCCTTTTCACCTTTCCACAGCTACTTTCTTCCTCTCTACTAATACTACCATCTTCTTCTAACAACATCCCCTCATTATTCTCCACTACTTCCTCGCCTCCCACCCCATTCAACAAATCACTAAAGTGTCTCCTCCATCTTCCATCTCTCCTACCCCACCTCTCCTCCCTCACTCCTTACCTCCTCTCTCCCTCTCCTCGCTTTATTTACCTCCTTCCAAAACATCTTACTCCTTTCCTTAAAATTCTCTGCCAACTTTCTACACCACTCCTCTCCCACTCTCCTTTTCGCTCTCTTCACCTCCCTCTTCACTCCCTACCCTATACTCTTCCCAATCCCTACCCTCCCTCGTACTCAAATACTTGCAGTAAGCCTCCTTTTTCCTTTTAATCATATTCTCTATCTCTTCATTCCACCACTCACTCCCCTTTCTTCTACTTACACCCACACACTCTTCTCGCAACCTCCACCAACGCTCCCTTCAGTTTACTCCACTCCTCTTCCACCCCTTCCACCTCACTCCCTGCAACCTCCTCCCATTTCTCTCTTATCCCTCTTGTGTATTCACTTCTCTTTTCCTCATCTTCTAACCTCTCCACTCGTACTATCTCCACCGCCCTCCCCCTCCCTCCCACTTTCTCCCAACCTCCTTTAACTTTTATTTTCGCCACCACCAAATAATGGTCCGAAATACCCATCGCAGCTCCCCTCAGCACATTAACATCCAACAACCTACTCCTCCATTCCCAGCTCACACACACAAATCAAACAATCCCCTTTCCCCATTCACACCACTCACCCAGGTATATTTATGATTTCTTTCTTTTCAAACCACGTATTCAATCATAAGATTGAACACATTCAACCATTTCAATTCCGTTTTCATTACCACTCCAAAGATTACCCTATTACCCTATTATATATATATATATATATATATATATATATATATATATATATATATATATATATTATATATATATATATATATATATATATATATATATATATATATATATATATATATATATATATATATATATATATATATATATATATATATATATATATAATATATATATATATATATATATATATATATATATATATATATATATATATATATATATATATATATATATATATATATATATATATATATATATATATATATATATATATATATATATATATATATATATATATATATATATATATATATATATATATATATATATATATATATATATATATATTTATATATATATAGTATTATATATATATATATATATATATATATATATATATATATATATATATTATATATATATATATATATATATATATATATATATATATATATATATATATATAAACAAGTGATCGAATATTCAATCATATTTAAATTTCAAATGTTAATCATATTTAATGTATTAAACGTATGAATAGTTTGTGAAGAGATTAAATGCCAAATTCATTCTTCTATTATGATGAATTTTCCGATATTGAAACGTGGTTCTTTGTTTAGTATCAGAATTACTAATCAAATCTGTGAATCGGTAAATCGGCAAATTTTGATGGATAAAAATCGGGAAATATATTGCCGAATGATGGCAGGAGCAGATTTACTCGTATTAATAAATGTTGAATATTTTTTTGGGGAAAAAAATCGAACACGGAATCGGGTAAAAGAATAAGTAAACAAATAATGAATTTTTATCTAAATCTAGAGTTCTTGATCTACATCTAGTAATGTATCAAATAAATAATTTCACTCTAGAGCTAGAATTCTAGATCTACATCTAGTACTGTATTAAATAATTAATTTCGCTCTAGATCAACTTCAAGTAATGTATCAAATAAATAATTTCACTCTAGAGGTAGAATTCTAGATCTACATCAAGTAGGGTATTAAATAATTAATTACACTCTAGATCAACTTCTTGTAAGGTATCAAATAATTAATTTTATTCTAGATCTAGAATTCTAGATCAAAGGGAATCTCATTCTAGGCATTTGATTAGAAATAACTATTTATAGAATTTATGTCGTTAATTAAAAAAATATTAATTTCGTTTTAAATTTTTTAAAAATATTTGGAAAAATATTTACTCTTAATACTTATAATATTTGTTTTCATTTATACTTATATTATTATTTTTATTTTTTTAAACCTTAAAAAAAAAAAAAAAAAAAAAAAAAAAAAAAAAAAAAAAAAAAAAAAAAAAAAAAAAAAAAAAATATATATATATATATAATATATATATATATATATATATATATATATATATATATATATATATATATATATATATATATATATATATATATATATATATATATATATATATATATATTATATATATATTATATATATATATTATATATATATATATATATATATATATATATATATATATATATATATATATATATATATATATATATATATATATATATATATATATATAATAGTCTCCTCTGGTAGGCAAATGTCATAGGACTACCATTTTCCACCAGAGTTGGAGAAATACCAGAAATTTAGTCGTTAATAGCCGACATGTCACGATAGCAGGCGTTTAAATTGTGAAAGTAGAGTACATGTAAGATTGAGCATAGCACTTAAGTCTATGTGAACAGAAAAAGGATGAGACTGTGTAGAATGTCGGGTCGCAAGAGCCGTTCTTAATGGAGAAGAACGACGAAAGAGTTCATATTAGCAGTGTCCTTTGTAATTGTGATAGTAAACAGAGCGTGACGCAACAATTCGATGGGCAGAAAGAGATTGGAGAGAGTTAGTTAGAGCAAAAGAGTTTATAAAACGCAAAGCCCTAGACTCAACATTTCCGAGAAGAGCTGTATGTGTCGAACTAAACCAAATATGTGAGGCGCACTCCATACAGGGACGAACAATACCTCTGTGAAGAACAAGCAACTGTGGTGGTGTAAGAAAACCACGAATGCGCTTCAGAACACCCAACCTCTTAGAAGTTTGTTTAGGAAGGAAAGTAATGTGATCCTTCCAAGAAAGATCAAGAGAAAAAGAATCACTGAGAGTATTGAGGATGGATGGAGGTTTGAGTTGAGTATTTTCGAAGTAGATGTCAAAGTTGTGTGAAAAGTTGTGTCAAGTAGAAAGATGGAGGAATTGAATTTCTGAGGCATTGAAAACGACCATGTTTTCAGTGCCCCAATTTGAAATACAAGGAAGATCAGAGGTCAATTTCTTCAAGTTGCTTCTTGCGTCAATTAAGTGCTGTTTTCAAAGTGAAAAGAGTAATGAAGGGTAGAGTCATCAGCATAGGAGAGGATAGGAGATGAAGTTATAGAGAGAAGGTCATTTATGAAGCGGAGAAAAAGAGTTGGGGATAGGACAGATTCCTGAGGAACACAAATACTTCTTGATTTAAAGGAAGAATAGTGGCTGTCTAAAACAGCTGCTATAGATCGACCAGAAAGGAAATTAGAGAAAAAGGTCACAGAAAGAAAGATAGATTCCGAAAGTGGGAAATTTGGAAATCAAAGCATTGTTCTAGACGCTATCAAAGACTTTCGATATGTCTATCGCAAGAGCAAATTTCACAGAAAAAAAAAAAAATATATATATATATATATATATATATATATATATATATATATATATATATATATATATATAATATATATATATATATATATATATTTATATATATATATATATATATATATATTATATATATATATATATATAATATATATATATATATATATATATATATATATATATATATATATATATATATATATATATATATATATATATATATATATATATATATATATATATATATATATATATATATATATATATATATATATATATATATATATATATATATATATATATATATATATATATATATAATATATATATATATATATATATATATATATATATATATATATATATATATATATATATATATTATATATTATTAATAATATAAATAAATATAATATATAATATTATAATAACAACAACAAAAACAACAACAACAACAACAGCAACATCAACAACAAAAAGAAAATAAAGAACATGAAGAAGAAGTAGAACAGGAATAATAAGCAAGAAAGAAGGAAATAAAAATCTACTTAAAACGAAACAACTTTTAAATATCTTCAATGTTAGATAAAGCAAAGACATCTTTATCTTTTTTGAGTTTCTTCTCAAATAATAATAATAAAAGTCACTTCGAAGGATTTACTCTTCAGTTTCCTAAAAAAAAAAAGATGCAAATCTTGACCTGAATGAAGACGACAGCAATGAATAATATTCAAAGTTGTTCTTTGTTAATTCTACTCTTTCTTTCTTTCTTTATATATATATATATATATATATATATATATATATATATATATATATATATATATATATATATATATATATATATATATATATATATATATATATATATATATATATATATATATATATATATATATATATATATATATATATATATATATATATATATATATATATATATATATATATATATATATATATATATATATATATATATATATATATATATATATATATATATATATATATATATATAGGCTCCGTTGCTCAGTCGATCGAGCACTCGCCTAACAAGCCAGAGGTCCAGGGTTCGAGGCCTGGTTGGAGTAAAGAAATTTGCGCAGTTCTTTCTCTTGTGCTTAGCCCCGCCCACTAATGCGCAATAAGTAAACCAGCGGTATGCTTAATGCAAGTGGAATCAATATCGGGATCCGTGATAATATATATATATATATATATATATATATATATATATATATATATATATATTATATATATATATATATATATATATATATATATATATATATATATATATATATATATATATATATATATATATATATATATATATATATATATATATATATATATATATATATATATATATATATATATATATATATATATATATATATATATATATATATATATATATATATATATATATATATATATATATATATATATATATATATATATATATATATATATATATATATATATATATATATATATATATATATATTAATATATATATATATATATATATATATATATATATATATATATATATATATATATATATATATATATATATATATATATATATATATATATATATATATATATATATATATATATATATATATAATATATATATATATATATATATATATATATATATATATATATATATATATATATATATATATATATATATATATATATATATATATATATATATATATATATATATATATATATATATATATATATATATATATATATATATATATATATATATATATAATAACAGAAAGAAATTTTTCAAACTTATTTAAACTTCGGTCTGCCTTACATTCTGTATTTTTTTGTTTGAAACTCTTCCTAAACTTCAGAACTATTTAATGTATGAATTTTGTTAAAATATTTTTTGTGTATGTAAACGAAAATAAAAATTAATATAAATTAAAATCAAATTAAAATAAAAAACGTGACCAAAACATTCTGTTTCTTCTCAATTATAAAACAAGTCTGAGTATTTTTTGTAATTTGCGATAATTCGAACACTTATTAATATATACATATAACTGTGAAATAATACCAATTATAGAAATGATTTGTTAATATTTAAAATGTGTGAAGCTACTTTTTTATCAATAACTCTTATCTTTTTCCACCAATTAAATTTAATGGACGAACTATTTTTTTTTCTACTTCTTTGTTATTTCCTTTACAAGAATTGGACAATATTTATTTTGAGAAAATTATTGTAATCCTGCAACTTTTGTTTTTTTTTATTATTGTTGATAGGACACGTTTTCTATTGTTTAAGGCTGATATATTTTCTAGAGGATGATAAATTTAAATTCTAACTTGGATATATTTTTGTTCTTTTTTGCATTTCTTTAATATATTATTCTTCATCTCAAGGTGCAAATTTGGATTGGATTTTTACACTTTCTGTGTTCTTTATTTAAAATAATTATTTTATTCATTTAATTTCTTTTCATTTTCAGGAGGTTACTGTAGAAACTCCAATGTTTTTCGATGTCTCAGCAGAAGTAGTTCACCTAGGGACTTTCAATGTTTTATAGGAGCTTAAGTTCCTCTGTAGGTTGAGAGGGTTTCTGGTAATGAATCACGTTTTTTTTCCTTCTTCTCTTCACTCTTGTTTTTTTTCATAGTTTATATTAAAGGTTTTGTCAGACTTACCCATTTCTAGCAGCGTTAAATATGGAAAAAGTTAGACGCTTGATATCAATGAGTTACTTTATCTTATATATATATATATATATATATATATATATATATATATATATATATATATATATATATATATATATATATATATATATATATATATATATATATATATATATATATATATATATATATATATATATATATATATATATATATATATATATATATATATATATATATATATATATATATATATATATATATATATATATATATATATATATATATATATATATATATATATATATACATATATATAATATAAATTATATTATTATTACATAATTACCACTATCACTATCTCTACCAACCTCATTACCACTATTTTCATCACCATCACCATTACCATCACCACCGCCATCGTTATCATTTTTATTCGTATTGCATGAATTTTCCTCATGCCTGCAAGATGGCGAGAGCTCTGTATTATATATATATATATATATATATATATATATATATATATATATATATATATATATATATATATATATATATATATATATATATGTATATGTATATATATATATATATATATATATATATATATATATATATATATATATATATATATATATATATATATATATATATATATATATATATATATATATATATATATATATATATATATATTATATATATATTATATATATATATATATATATATATATATATATATATATATATATATATATATATATATATATATATATATATATATATATATATATATATATATATATTATATATATATATATATATATATATATATATATATAATATATATATATATATATGTACATTTTTTAAAAAATTTTGTGAAGCCTTTGATGGGAAAAGACTCTGAGGCAAATGATGGATTTTCAGAGCCCAACACATGCAACTGGATGAATAAAACCCACATCTACGGACAAAGAAAGATATTAAGATTTTTTATATTCTTTTCTGATCTTTAGTTGAAGAGGCAAATTTTCTGATTTTCAAAATTATCTATATATATATATATATATATATATATATATATATATATATTATATATATATATATATATATATATATATATATATATATATATATATATATATATATATATATATATATATATATATATATATATATATATATATATATATATATATATATATATATATATATATATATATATATATATATATATATATATATATATATATATATATATATATATATATATATATATATATATATATATGTTTATTTATGTTTTATGTCTCCTCTGGTAAGCAAACGCCAGAGCTCTACTGATTTACACCAGAGTTGGGGTAATACCCGAACCTGGTCGTTAAAAGCCGACATGTCCCGATACCCGGCACTTGAAAGTATGCAAATCAAGGAAGTTGAGAAAGCAGATAAAGTGAGTGTGTTCCAGACTTTACCATTAGAGTATATGTAAGATTGAGCATAGCGGTTAAATTATATCCCTGGATGAAATATAAGTTAAGTTTCTAGAGTTTGAAGATGACTGTAATCCCTGAAGGCAGCATCCCTTCGGCTAATAGCACAAGAACAGGCAGAGTTAAACCAAGGTTTGTTAGGATTGGGAGAAAGGAAAGAATTTGGAATATAAGCCTCCATGCCAGAGAGAGAATCACCTCGGTAAAGCTCTCAGTCCACTCCGAAGGACACCTCCCACAGAAGCAATAATCATTCCAGGGGAAATGAAAGAAGCACCACCGAAAAAAGTTTGACTAGTCTGAGGCACCGAAATGCAACAAACGTTTCCTCCCACTTGGAGTGGGATCTTTCTTGCGGAAGACTTGTAAAAACAGAAGAGGATACAGAGATAAGAATATAAGAATATAAGATGAAGAATAGAAGTTAGAAAAGGTATAGAATGTTGGGTCCATGTTCAAGACGATCAGGAATACGAGTAGGGACCTGCACCAACCACTCAAGGTCGTTTGGAAATCGAAATGGAAGGTACTTTCCCTGGCTACATCATGAGAACTAGAAGAAAGCCATTGTCGGTAGTGAACATTGAAATCACTTAATATGATGATTTCAGAGAAAGGATAAGAAGAGAGAATGTGTTTGATTTTGGAATATAGATAGTTGAAAATTTTACAATAGTTAGTACAATTAGGAGATAAATAGTCATAATAAATGAATTTTGTCGTAGAATGGAAGAGAGCTTAAATCACAAGATGTAAAATTCAGAAGACTCCAATTTAGAGACACAAGAACAAACAAAAATAGTTACGCACAAATATACAACAACCGCCTTTGGCTGAAAATTGAGGATAGAGACTATATCAGGAAACAGTAGTTTTTGTTGTTAGAATGCTCAAGCACATGAGTTTCGACCAAGAACAAGAGGGGAGGTCTAGAAGAAGAGAAGAAGAGGGGTGATGTTCAACCAAGTTGTAATTGGGTTGAAGACCGCGAAAATTGCAGAAATGAAAAAAATGACCTTGCATTATGGCAAGATGGCTGCAAGTCCTGGTGACGGCAACCCCATCACCAGAGGCTACCAACTAATACAATTGAAGGGCTATTATTGGAAGACCCCCTAGGGGTTTCTCCAAGGCTACTGTTGTGAACGCCATAAGTATTATTACTTTTTTAAAAAGGTTTGGATATAATAGTGTTTTTTTTGTGTGAAAAGAGAGAATCCTCTGTGTAGAAGAATGTGGAGATGAGGGTGAATATATATATATATATATATATATATATATATATATATATATATATATATATATATATATATATATATATATATATATATATATATATATATATATATATATATATATATATATATATATATATCACTCTATCATTATATCATTTAGAGTTGAAGAGAGTAATTTAAAAGTTTTTAAAAGAAACTAATTAAAATTTTTCGAGCATCCAAAAATTCTAGATTACTTATATATATATATATATATATATATATATATATATATATATATATATATATATATATATATATATATTATATATATATATATATATATATATATATATTATATTCTATTATCTTCATCCCTGGAGTAGGGAGGAGGTCACAGGCAAGTGCGGTTTCTAACAGAATTTGACTGGCAACTTTTTTTTTTTTTCTTAAATATAAAAACTCAATAACCCATGTTCATTGCCCTATTCAAGGAAGGGAGTTTTCTTAGAAATTAATTACTGTGATCCGATTTAGAGATCGTAATCGGAACCTTCACCACTCAAAGGGATAACTCTACGGTCTGAACCACATTCTCAGCAATTTATTGGACATATTTATTTATTATAATTAAAGTAAAATAGATATTAAAAGACCCTCTGCGATATAGTTTATGAGAAAACCTTTTTCACACGAACTTCCCCCCGATATTTCCTAATGTTTAAAAAACATGAGCTTAAAACGAGGTCAGAAACAAATTGTGGTAAGCGAAAAAAATAAAATAAATAAAAAAATAAATAAATAAATAAATAAATTAATAAAACGCTTTAAATATTGAATTTGAAAGTTGATATTTAATGAGTCCTTCATTGCAATTTACTTAATTTTTATTATTTTGTCATCACAAATATGATAATTTACGTAATTTTTTCAATAAATGCCCGAAAATGAAAATCATTGTATCAAGCAACTTTGATTTGATATTTTAACTGAAGTTCACTTTTATTATTTCTTTTCAGTTTCAAAAATCCAGAGGAGATTTTTTTTTTTTTTTTTTTTTTTTTTTTTTTTTTTTTTGACATAGACTAATTTTCTCGTGAGAATGTGTGTTGCTCCAGGCTATCGTAATAATAATAATACTTTTCGTAATAAGTTTTAATATTAATAAAGAACAATGCAATCAAGATTATTACTCTTTGAAGTTTCAAAAAAAATAATTCAAAATTATATTGTCAAGCAAATAGGAGTGAATTGGAATATTTTTTCTTTGTCGGAATAATAACTTAATTATTTTGTGTCTACCAATGAAATATATTTTCCAAAAATATTTTCAAAAAATACTACTTTAATACCTTCATTTCTTGATTTCCTTTTTTATAAGAATAAAATAAATCTTTTACTAAAAAGAATTCTTCTGTGCTTATTTACTTATTTATTTATCCCTATATTTATTTATTTATTTATTATTTATTTATTTATTTATTTATTTTGCTTCCACTGCTTGTTAAAACAGAAAAATAAAGTTTGATTTTGAAAATATCTTGTAAGAAAAAATCAAAAGAAGGATTGAAAATACACAAACTCACTATATATATATATATATATATATATATATATATATATATATATATATATATATTATATATATATATATATATATATATATATATATATATATATATATATATATATATATATATATATATATATATATATATATATATATATATATATATAGCCTATAACATTTTAACTCAGAAGTAAAATTGCAAAGGTCTTGCAACCTTTCTTAAATTTAAAGCCTGAAGGAAGGTTGCACGAAGGAGCTTCGAGCTTTAAGACTTCTTATGTCATCCTTTGTAATTGACTTAAATGAAAAGTTATATATATATATATATATATATATATATATATATATATATATATATATATATATATATATATATATATATATATATATATATATATATATATATTATATATATATATATATATATATATATATATATATTATATATATATATATATATATATATATATATATATATATATATATATATATATATATATATATATATATATATATATATATATATATATATATATATATATATATATATATATATATATATATATATATATATATATATATATATATATATATATATATATATATATATATATATATATATATATATATATATATATATATATATATATATATATATATATATATATATATATATATATATATATATATATATATATATATATATATATATATATATATATATATATATATATATATATATATATACCTATTGATTCGAAATGTGAAGCGATGAATTTGGTCTGACAACAGAAAGATTAGGAAAGAAATTGAAAAATTGGCAAACATGAAAAAGAAATGATGGAAGAATAATATTAGACTCTAAAAACTACACTTGAAGAGTTTGTATAAAAATGCTTGCTAAGAAAAAGAAACTCTTGGAAAATGGTTTTATTTTCGACCAGTTTAATTGTTTAAGGAGGAGCAGATATTTTTTTATTTTGGTGAAGGAAGGGGTTGAAATTTATTTTTCTGAAATAAAATTATTTACCATAACAAGTACAAAAAATAAAATTTGTTGTAGCTTCATTACTAGACGAGATTGACGTTTTCGAATTTCTTACCTAATTTCTGTGAGTTTTATTTTATTGAAAAAATATAAAACTTCACTCTTTTTGTTATATCTTTTTTGTCACTTGATCGATCTGGACGAAATATTCAAAAACTGTAGAGGAATTGTGTAAATGTGTTCCTTAAGGCTGATCATGCATATTTTTATATGCGTATGTCCCATATAAACTGTATTTTAATCAGAATTGTACTTTTCACCTACATATATATATATATATATATATTATATATATATATATATATATATATATATATATATATATATATATATATATATATATATATATATATATATATATATATATATATATATATATATATATATATATATATATATATATATATATATATATATATATATATATATATATATATATATATATATATATATATATATGTACAAAATTAAATGGCTAATGTACTGTTTTAACATTCATAATAATACTTTACTTCTTGATGAAGTATATATATATATATATATATATATATATATAATATATATATATATATATATATATATATATATATATATATATATATATATATATATATATATATATATATATAAATGGCTTTCTCTATCTCCCCCTTTAGAGATCTTTTTAATACATGAAGAAAACAGTCTCCTTAGCCATTAGTTCCCCTTGCCTCGGAACGAGAGCGCAGAAAGGACAACAACTTCATCTTCTAATCCTTCTTCCCTTTTTTCCCTTTTCTTTTTTCCTTCCTTCCTCAAATTTCCCCTCGGAAACTGATCACTATGGCAACAGATGGTAAAAGATTCTTATAAATACGTGAAACGGAGAAGGGGGAATTAGTAAAGGAGTTTGTATTTCGGAGTTTTCGAGATCCTAAATTAAGAAGAGAAAAATAATTTCTGGAGGGAATAGTAATGTTTTATTATTATTATTATTATTATTATTATTATTATTATTATTATTATTATTATTATTATTATTATTATTATTATTATTATTATTATTATTATTTCTATATTATTATTATTATTATTATTATTATTATTATTATTATTATTATTATTATTATTATTATTATTATTACCAATATTTTTATTAATATTACTACTACTACTATTATTATTATATTTATTTTTATTGTTATTATTATTAAATATCATTATTATTATTTTCTATAGCATTACTATTGCTTATT
>SEYY01000640.1:67000-69500 GCA_009176605.1 Armadillidium nasatum
TATATATATTATATATATATATATATATATATATATATATATATATATATATATATATATATATATATTATATATATATATATCTATTGCATGAAAGAATATTTGCTTATATTTTTTATATAAATATTTTTTATTTAGCAAAACTTAAATTAATTATTAATTATTTTAATTATATTATTATTATTATTATTATTATTATTATTATTATTATTATTTTTATTTTTTTATTATTTATATTATATTATTATTATTATTATTTATTATTATTATTATTATTATTATTATTAATTATTATTATTTATTATTATTATTATTATTATTATTATTGTTATTATATTATTATTATTGCTATTAACATTATCATTTTTAAATTATTATTATTATTATTATTATTATTATTATTATTATTATTATTATTATTATTATTATTATTATTATTATTATTATTATTATTATTATTATTGATTATAATTATTAGTATTATTATTACTATTATTATTTAAAATCATTAGTATTACTTATTATTGTATTATTATTTTTATTGTTGTATTATTATTATTTTTATTAAATTATTATTATATATTTTATATTACGTGTTTATTAGATTGATTTAAAAGATATACCTTTGACTTTGATATGTAATTTGACCATTTTTAAGAGAAAATTTTGAAATTTTTAGCATTGGGTTGGAAGTTGTGAAATTTCTCTGATATTTTTTAGAAAAATTATGATAAAATTTGTTGTTTGTTTGTTCAAAGCAGAACGCCAACCAAAGAATGCTGTGAAAAGAATGATAAAAAGAATATTTCTTTAAAATTTGAAATTTTTTTATGATAAAGGCAAACTCTTTCTAATACAAAATAATAATTTGAAATGAACGTGTACAGTTTATCGAACATATTTTATTAAAAACACATGTGGAATATAAAAATTTGAAATTATTGGGAGATTTGGATAAACTCAAAATATACTCAGAAAGGAAAAAACTTGTGATTAAAATGATGAGTTTATTTGAAATGATAAGTTTACATTTTGAACAACTATAATGAAAATAGATTTGATATATATTTACAGAAAATGATTTTACTACTGACAGAATTTGATAAAATATTAACAAAGTGATACTATTTCATATATTTACTGGAAAATTTAAATTTTTAATGTTGATAAAAAAAAATAATATTTTGATGTATAAATATAAGGAGCACAAAATTTGAAAGTAATACAACATAAATAAATAAAAAGAAAAGCCATTGAGGATTTTTATGTAACTTTATAATAGGATAAATTGAAACCTAAATAAAACCAATAAATTTTAATAGTTTACTTACAGAGAACGAGAAATATATAGAATATTTAAGTAAATATATATTATCATAATATATTGCTCATTAGAAAGTAGATTCTTACATTTAATATAAAACATTGATGTATCCAAGGATTTTTGAAGTTATGAATCAGAGATAAAAAATAATTATGGAGGAATAAAAGGTTATCAAATGTTGTAAAACGATTTCTAAGAAACTCTGAAGAAAAAAAGGAGCAATGTCGGTCAAAAGATTATTCAAATTATACAATTATTGCTAGAACGAGAACTTAATGCGCAAGTGACATTAGATAAAAAAAAAAGTTGGATGATATGGATAAGTACAAAATATCGGAAATTTAATGAATAATCTTTGGTAAAAGGTTAGCGAAGAGATAATGACGATAAACAGAACATTACAGAAATTTTAAAAGAAGCATTCAATACAAGGTTAATTGAAATGCCTAAAATCAAAATGTTGTAAAATTATTTTTAAAGGAGAAAATATAATGGAAGCAAAGGAGGGAAAAAGATAAATAAAATAAAGGTAAGGCAAGGAAAGGTGTGAAAATACAGATTGAACACAATAAACAAATAAAGTAGTAGTAATACAAGTAGTAGTTCTAGTAGAAGTAGTAGTAGTAATAGCAACATAAATCATATTATATATTTATTTATCTCTTCCAGTTTATGATTAAACCGATTAGTAGGAGGATTTTTAGTATTAATAGTATTAATAGTAATAGTAATAGTATTAGTAATAGTGATAGTAATAGTAATATTACTCTCAATTCCTCAATTTATGTGTAAAAAGTTTAATTTCATATTTCAATAGAGATTTCCAAAAAATATTTTATTACAATAAATTAAAATTCTGTTTTAAAAATGAATACTTAAAAATTGCTCTTGTTTAATAATATTTCATTCATATTCCAATTCAGAATTTAATTTCCCAAAAAGCTTCGTTCACTTCCACAGAATTTCGGAATACATATTTTATTTTAATTTAAATTGTATATATTTTATTTTTAAATTCATTTCTATATGTATTCATATAAATGTATATGTGTGTTTAAATTTATTTAATTAACAGTATTTTTTAACACTCAATATATATCAATAGAGAATTTATATATATATATGCTTTTATCAGCTTTTGCGTTAATTGGTAATATATATATATATATATATATA
>SEYY01000640.1:74500-77000 GCA_009176605.1 Armadillidium nasatum
ATGTTGAATTAAAGTGCGGATGCGGATCGGATGTAAAATTTTGTAATTGCGGATGCGGATGCGGATGCGGATCGAATTTTGAAGAAATGCGGATGCGGATGTTGAATTTTTGAAAGTGCGGATGCGGATGCGGGATGTTAATTTTGATGAAGATGCGGATGCGGATGTTAATTTTGATGAGGATAATATATAGCAATGGTTGAAAACTAACTACGATATAACGAGCTGTCGAAGGAGAGAAGGATTTAAAATAAAGAAAATATAGCATAGAAGTAGCGTATTTCCAACACATCTGAATGAAAATATCGTGAGTGTACTCGCAAAACTGACCAAGTTAATTTTCCAAGTTTGTGTTAAATTACAATTTAAAGTCCTAAGTAGTACGAAAAATCAGGACTTTAAATAAAATAACCAAGAAAGAAAAAACGTACAAATTATGAATTAAATACTTAAAGCCTGATTTTTCGTATTACTTGGGATCTTTAAATTGTAATTTAACACAAACTTAGAAAATACACTTAGTCAATTTAGCCAGTACACCCACGATATATATAGTTAATTAATTCAAACTTTATTGATTGACCTGATGGACTTTCTTAGGAGAAAATATTCTCACTCTATTCCCACATGCCAAATTAAAAAAGAAAAATGAATTATTATTATTATTATTATTATTATTATTATTATTATTATTATTATTATTATTATTATTATTATTATTATTATTATTATTATTACATTGGGAACGTATTTTATTGCATGATATCTGACACATAATTGAAGTGAATTTGAGCTCGGTTTTCAACTCTGTTTGGCTCTATCAGTTCCTGATTCTTGTAAACAGTCTATGGACCATTTTCAAAAATTTTTAAATTAGAAAAAAAAAAAAAAAATCATATGTTAAGAAATTTTTCAAGTTTCATGAATAGTATCAAAGGAGGTCTCCTACCTCCAAAATTTCCATAAACGATAAAAAATCCGAAGGTTCAATTATGAGTTTAATTAAACTGTTATTTGTGAATAAAAATTGAGTTTTGAGACTAGTTTCCCTTTGAACACCACATTAGAAGGCTAAGCTGCCAAAATAGCTTGAGAAATATCGTGAGAAACTATTAAAAAATTAAAAATGACTGAAATAATAGGGTGCTTGCTGCACCTCTATTCCTCGGAAGGAAAGAAGGAGGTTAGGAGATGGAGTTCACCCCTCCGGGTGCCGACTATTCCTTCAAAAAGGTGTTGGGAAGAGCATTAGCTTGCAGCATTGCAGATTAAAAACATACTGAGATCTAAAAATGCACTGCAAGAAAGTCGCTTTTATATTTTTAGTTGTCGTTTTAGAATATTCTATAGGAAATAGGAACACTCAAGAAAATTCTAAAATTCTATGAAATTTATATCTTACTTTAAATAATGTTAAAATATGATATCAGTAAAAATACTTTTACGGTGTTACATATAAAAACAAAATACCAAGAGAATATTCTAGTTACATATGTGTAACTGCAATGACTTTACGAGTATTGAGAATAAAGATTTTATTAATATGATGAGGGAGGAGCTTTGTCAAGCAATATCAGGACCTGATAGAGCAAAACCGAATGTAAATTCTAGCCCAGCGCACACAAATTACCATTAATTCAGTGTCATATGTAATTTATAGACCAAAATTTAAATTTGTTCCCTTGTGTTATTATTATTATTATTATTATTATTATTATTATTATTATTATTATTATTATTATTATTATTATTATTATTATTATTATTATTATTATTATTATTATTATTATTATTATTATTATTATTATTATTATTATTATTATTATTATTATTATTATTATTATTATTATTATTATTATTATTAAATAGGAGTTTGATTTTTTTACGTTACAGTTAGAAGAAGTTACAAATTCTTTGCAACCTTATTCTCTCATAGATAACATGATTGCTTATTAATATATTTCAAAGTGAGGTTACATGCCTATGAAATTATTTTAATTATTTATGCACTTTATTATCAATTTTTTCAACAAACTCACCTGAATTTATTTATTATAATGCACGATCGCGTGCACTCGTTTACCTTGTCGGACGTAAGAAAATCAATTTTAAATATTTCATTCAATCTTAACATTTATAAAAAAAAAAAAAATCCATCGAAGTAATTTGTTTATTTTCATTTTAAAAAGAAGAGAAAATCTTTATTATTTTTTATACAATCGCTTTTCTTTCTCCTTTCACTGATTTGGGGAAAATTCAAATGGAAATTCACGCGCTGCAGAAATTGTGTCACTGACTCACTGTTACTATGTGTAGCATCGGCGATGGTGAAGGGTAAGCTCAGTTTGTGTCAGGGCTTCGGCTTTCTGGCAGCACCCAACTAATTCTCTTCCTTTCGTCGATAGAAAGGGATCACTTTTTTTTTACTCTCTCGTGACCAGTGATTTATTTTCTTTAATAAAAATTTAATAAAATATGTGCTCTGCTAAGAAATGGAGAT
>SEYY01000640.1:79021-89021 GCA_009176605.1 Armadillidium nasatum
TTTTTTGTTATTTTTATAAATAAAATATAAATTAAAAAAGTATTTATAAAAAATTTTAATTGTAATTCAAAATTTTCAACTTACTTTATTTAAATTACTTTTTTAAAAAAAAAAGTATATTAATATTTTAAATGTGCGATATATTACATGAAACAAATACAGAGCAATTATAGAAATAAGACAACCTAACACGACAAATGTTACTAACTCAATAATTTTCGTTGTTATTCTATAAATCTAACTGTTATTCTAGCTTCTTAGCTAGATACACATGTTCTAATTTATTTGTTCTAAAAATGGCCTTAATTTATTTCCATAAATAGTCTGTCAAAATTAGCAAGTTTTATTTCCTGAAAGAGACGTCGACGCAGAGGCAATGACGATTAAAGGTAAGTTGGCTGATGGTGACAATAGGGAATTAGAATGTTATAGAACTGAATCATCGTCAGTAGAAGTTCTAAATTCCCCATCACTCTAGGTTTATTAAATCATTTTTTCAACTTGTTCACATCTCATGTGTTGTAGAGCAGATCTTGGAAGACTATTTTATTCTTGAAATTCTCGTATGTTTTGCAAATGTTATTTTTTATCACAAGCAGCATTGACTAATTATTACGCATAATCATTATTTTCATTTGCCATGCGATTTAAAGCAGTTTTTGGCACACTATTTGACTTTTGAAAACACCGTGTGTTTTCCTAATTCTACTTTTTCTCACTAGCAGCATTAAGTAAATATTATGCATATGCATTATTTTCACTTTTAATGGAATTTAGAGGAGATTTTTGAAGACTATTTGACTACTGAAAATCTCGTATGTTTTGTTCATTCGATTATTTGTCACAAGCCTCACTGAGTAAAAATTAAATATATTCATTATCACTTTCCACGAACTTTTTAGGAGTTTATGGACGATTATTTGACTACTGAAAATCTTATGTGATTTGTTGATTCTATGATGTGTTGTTACATGAAACTTCTGGGGTGGCGTTTAGTAAATATTAAGCATATTCATTACTAAGAGACAGAGGTGCCATTTTACCTGCATGTGGGTATAGAGAAGGGGGAGCCAATTTTTTTTAAGTATTCGGTGTTGGAGAAATCCTTATTTTATTCTATTACGGAAATCGTTCTTTCTAATACCTGGATCTATCTCTAACCTAATTCACATTTTTGAGAACTTGCATGCACTGCTCTAGATAAGTAACGTCAGAGGATGAAGATGAGATAAATTTATCGAAATTATTAAAACCATCCTTCTCCTTCAGATAAGAAAATTTCTTTTCACATTTATTTTCGCATTTTGGGGAAATATATTTTTTCTAAAGTTACTTTACTGTTTTCATGCTCGTTTCGTCAGCAGTGTTATTTAAATAACATGCGCACATATTGAAAATCTAAGAAAAATTTTATTCATTTGAGTATTTATCCGTATAAAAAATTTACCTAAGCTATTTCAAATAGTTCGGTGAGCCGGATTCCGTTTTTCCATTACTACTATCTCCAGATGAACGAAGCTTGGAAGGGTTTTTTTCCAGTTTTTGGCATTCGTTTACTAATTAATCGAAATAGGAACTGTTTAGACAAGTATTTAATGTTCCTGGTTAATCTCCATCTCTGTTAAACTAAGACCAATCAACAGTTTAACCTTTAATGACCCGGTCTAAGGCATAGTGGTCAAAAAGGACTTTATTGGTGTTACATTAATTTCTTTAAGGTCTTTACAAATTTGGTTCCTCTTAATAGATTTCTTGTTAAAGGACATTTCTAAAGGCATTAGGGGTGAGTGGTCTACTATTCCTTGGTCTTTGATATCTCGTAATGCTCGGAGAACATGGGTCACTATAACCATATTTTTGGCTTGAATTTTCAGTTGGTATTGATTTACAAAATAAATCAAAGTCATCTATATTAACTTTTTATAAATCTTTTTTTTCAAAAGAACTCTTTTCTTTCATCATCTCCTCATATAATTCCTGAAGTTATTCACTAAAGTGGAATTAAGGGGAATTTTATTAATTTGCTTAACATACTTAACCTCCTTGGTACTAACGCTATCCTTTATTACAAAATGTTCCCAAAATATCGATGTAATATTATAAGTCTTCAGGAAGCAAAGCACACTTAGCATTTTACTTTGCCATTTCATATTTAGAAAAGCTTTGCTCTAAGAAATTGAAGTCCATCTCTTTAAGACAGTCAACAGAACTTGAAGAACAATGTTTTCTATCGGCGTTTTTCTTACCATTCTTAAACTTCTTCAATTTTGATTTAGATCTTTTCGATTTAGCTTTTTTACTACTTTTCGATTTTTTCTTTTTACAGCTTTAAGAAACACAATTATGTGTACTAATTACTTTGAGCTCATCCTACCTTTTCTTTCCCTTTTTTTTCCGTTCCATCCCCTTGTCTGTTAAGTTTGAAATTAAACATTACTTTAATTAAAATAAATAATTAATTTTCTCATTTGAAAACGATGTAGAAAATTATTTTGGAGGAAGCTTAAAAAATATAAAAAAACAAGTCTTTTTACTATTTATAAAAAGTATTATTATTTTTAGAAAATCGAAATATTACTGTAATAGTGAGAATAAATAATAATAACGAAAATAAAAATTAGTTGTTTTTCTACAATCTCTAAAAAATTTTATTACTCTTAAAATAATTATATCTAGAAGTGGCATGTATGTACAGTATATATATATATATATATATATATATATATATATATATATATATATATATATATATATATATATATATATATATATATATATATATATATATATATATATATATATATATATATTATATATTATTATTATTATTATTTATTATTTTTATACCGCTCCCAGAAAAGGTCTAAGACCCTGTCTGCTGGGCCAGCACTCTTCTCTGTTCTTCTCCATATATATATATATATATATATATATATATATATATATATATATATATATATATATATATATATATATATATATATATATATATATATATATATATATATATATATATATATATATATATATATATATTATATAGGGACCGACCGGGGCCGGGGCAAGGGCCGGGGCCGGGGTTGCCTAAAATTTGTAAAGAGGTTAAAAGCACTGAAATTTTTCTTCAAAAAAATTATATGTAAATTTAATTGAGGTTTATTTAATTATAAGAAAGGCGTAGAATAACCAACATTCACTTAAATTAATAATTATATGGATTTTCTCGGAAAAAATTCAGGAAATTACAGATTTTATATAACAAATATTAAATAAAAATATTAAAAAAAAATTTGTTTTTGATTCATAATAGTGATTCAACAGCTTTACCTAGGTAAGACACTAATGTAAAGTTTGAAAAATGTAAGATATAAAATTATTATTTGAATGATTGAGCTGAAATTTTCAGGGTATATGCATTTTGCCCCGAAGTTCTGAGTTGATTTCGAGCATTTTTCTTAACCTATAACGGTTTGAAAGTTATTTGGACCCAAAGTTGAAAAAAAATAAATAGCGTGATCAAACCACTGATCCACATGAGCTGAAAATTTAATTGAATATCTTAATAACTGAATATATATATATATATATATATATATATATATATATATATATATATATATATATATATATATATATATATATATATTATATATATATATATATATATATATATATATATATATATATATATATATGTGTGTGTGTGTGTGCGCGCGCAACGATGTTATTTGCTCTCGTGTCTCTAATTTGGAGTCTCCTGAATTCTCTACTTATGACTTAAAGCTCTCTTCCAATTCTACTACTAAATTTATTTGTTCTATCTATTTATTTCTTAATTCTACTGACTATAAAAAATTCTTCGACTATTTAAACTCCAAAATAGAACACATTCTTTCTACTTCTCCTTTCTCCGAAATCATCATTTTAGGTGATTTCAATGTTCACCACCGCCAATGGCTTTCATCTAGTTCTCATGATCCAGCCGGTGAACTTGCCTACAACATTTCTATCCAGAATAACTTTGAGTAGTTGGTGCAAATCCCTATCCGTATCTCTGACCGTCTTGGTGATGAACCCAACATACTTGATTTTTTCCTTACTTCTTATCCTTCTAATTATACTGTTAAACTCTTTCCTCCTCTGGGTTCATCCGATCACCTTCTTATCTCCGTATCTTGTTCTGTCTCTTCAAGTCTTTCGCAAGAACGGCCCTCGCTTCAGCGAGGAGACGTTTCTGTCACTTCGGTGCTGCTAACTGGTCTGACTTTCGGTTGTAATTATTTCATTTCCCGTGGAATGATTATTGCTTCCGTGGGAGGGGTCCCTTGGAGTGTGCTGAGCGTATAACATAGGTGATTCTCTCTGACATGGAGGCGTACATTCCATATTCTTTCCCTTCTACTAAACCAAATAAACCTTGGTTTAACTCTGCTTGTTCTCGCGCTTTCCGCCGTAGGGATGCTGCCTTCAGAGATTACCGTCGTCTTCAAACTCCTGAAACTCATTCAATTTATATCGTGCAAAATCTATTCTTCGAGACAAAAAAAAAACTCTTCTCTCCGCCGCAAATGCAGTAATCTTTCTGGATCTTCTTCCTCTCGCCCCTTTTTGGAATTTTGCAAAAAAATGTCAATTCTAACTTTGCTTCTTCCTCTTTCCCTCCTCTAGTTTCTTCTGATGGCACAAGTGCCAATTTACCTTCTACTAAAGCTGAACTCTTCGCTCATACTTTAGCCTCTAATTCTACCTTAGACAATTCCGGAGCTATTTCTCCTCCTTCAACCCCGTCCAACTAATTTATGCCTAACATTGTAATTTTTTCTAAAGATGTCATTTCTGTTCTCTCTGAGCTTAACACTAAAAAGGCGTATGGTCCTGATGGTACTACTCCTGCGGTTATCAAAACATGTGCTTCCGAGCTTGCACCCTATCTTGGTAAACTATTTCCTCTTTGCCTTTTTACTTTGACCTTCCCTTCTTGCAGGAAATGTGCTCTCATTCAACCTGTGCCGAAGAAGAGGGACCCCTCTGAACCCTCTAACTACCTTCCTATTTGTTTAACCTCCGTTCTTTCTATAGTTTTCTAATCTATCCTTACCAGGAAAATTTGGAAACACCTTAAATCTTCTAATCTTATCTCTGATCGCCAGTATGGCTTTCGTAAAGGACGTTCTACTGGTGATCTTCTTTTCCTACTTTCTGACTCTTGGTCCTCCGCTCTTCGTGGTTTCGGTGAATCTTTCGCTGTGGCGCTAGACATGTCGAATCCTTCGATAGAGTCTGGCACAAAGCTTTGATTTCCAAACTTCCCTTCTTTCGGAATCTATCCTTCTTTCTGTAACCTTTTCTCTAATTCCCTTTGAGATCGTTCTATAGCAGCTATTGTAGACAGCCACCGTTCTTCCTATAAGTCTATAAATAGTGGTGTTCCTCAAGGATCTGTTCTATCTCCAATTCTTTTTCTAATTTTTAATAATGATCTTCTCTCTATTACTTCGTCTCCTATACACTCCTATGCCGATGATTCCACCCTTCATTACTCCTTTCAATTTGAAAGTCTATCAACAACAGTTGATAGATTCAAGAAGGATGGCCTTGGAGCAACTGACCTCTGATCTTTATCTTATTTCAAATTTGTAGAGAAAACATGGTCGCTTTCAATGCCTTAAAAACTCAATTCCTCCATCTTTCTATTAGACACAATCTTCCACACAACTATGATATCTTCTACGAAAACATTCAACTCAAACCTTAATCTGTCCTCAACATTCTCGGTGTTTCTTATTCTCGTGATCTTTCTTGGAAACATCACCTTATTTCTCTCACTAAACAAGCTTTTTAGAGGTTGGGTGTTCTGAAGCGCCTTCGTGGTTTTTCTTTTTACGCCACCCCACTTGCTTGCTCTGTATAGGGGTGTTGTTCGCCCCTGTTTGGGGTACGCCTCGCACATCTGGGGTGGTTCCACACATACAGCTGTTCTCGAAAAGGTGGAGTCTAGGGCCTTTCGTCTTATAAATTCTTTTGCTCTTATTTACTCTCTCCAATCTCTTTCTTCCCGTCGAATTGTTGTGTCACTTTCTCTATACTATCGCTATTACAACGGACATTGCTCTTCTGAACTCTCAAGTCGCATACCTCCTCCATTGAGAAGGGCTCGTGCGACTCGTCATTCTACACACTCTCATCCTTTCTCTATCCAACTCTCTGACCCCAGACTTAACTTCTATGCTCAATCTTACATGTACTCTATTTGTAACGTTGGAATACACTCCCTTCATCTGTTTTCCCAACTTCCTTTAACTTGCACATTTTCACTTGCCGTGTGTCGGGTCACGTCGACCATTAACGACCAGATTCAGAATGTTCCCTAATTCTGGGGGAATTTGGTGGGCCTCCGGCCTTTGCTCCCCATAGGAGACAAAAAAATTATTATATATATATATATATATATATATATATATATATATATATATATATATATATATATATATATATATATATATATATATATATATATATATATATATATATATATATATATATATATATATATATATTATATATATATATATATATATATATATATATATATATATATATATATATATATATATATATATATATATATATATATAATATATATATATATATATATATATATATATATATATATATATATATATATATATATATATTAAATGCTATTTGTTTGAAGCGAGATATAGCCTCAAAACTTTTGGGAATTTTTGAAATTTGGTCAAAAATTGACTGTCTTGAAGGCTATATCTCGAAACCAACGAATCGCATTGAATAAAGTAGATAGGAATTTGTATCTCCATCCTTCCTCTACATACCCACCAAAAATAAATGTTATAGTTATAGATTTTTGTTTTAATTTTTTTTGTCCGGAAAGGTGGATTTTGTTTTCAAAAAAAAGTTTTTTCGATAGCTATTCAATTTTGGCCTTATAACATTTTTCCTATAACTCTAGGAACAAAAGTCTCTTACAGGTTTTTGTTGCCAATAGAATTCTGAATATACAGTACAAATTTCAGGTCATTCTGAAAGTGCTTTGGCCTCGCCATTCATTTGAAAAGTGTCAAATTTCAAAAAAAAAAAAAAAAAAAAAAAAAAAAAAAAACTTTTTAATAGTTATAGACTCAGGAAAACACTAGAAAAGGATAAAAGCTATATACACCGAAAATTTCAGGAGAATCGACTGAAAATTTAAAAAAAAAATATTTGAAATATTTGACTCCACCTTCTCAAGAAGAGCTGTATGAGTGGAGCCACCCCAGATGTGTGAAGCATACTCCATACAGGGACGAACAACACCCCTATACAGAGCAAGCAACTGGGGTGGCTTGAAGTAATTCTGAAGGCGTCTCAGAACACCCAACCTCTTAGAAGCGTGTTTAGAGAGAGAAATAATGTGATCTTTCCAAGAAAGATCACGAGAAAAAGAAACACCAAGAATATTAAGAACAGATGAAGGTTTGAGTTTTGTGCTTTCGAAGAAGATATCATAGTTGTGTGGAAGATTGTGTCGAGTGGAGAGATGGAGGAACTGAGTTTTTGAGGCATTGAAAACAACCATGTTTTCTCTGCCCAATTTGAAATACGTGAAAGATCAGAGATTAGTTGCTCTAAGGCTACCCTTTTCGAGTCTAATAACTGCTGTTGAGATGGACGCCTTTCAAACTGAAAGGAGTAATGAAGTGTGGAGTCATCATCATAGGAGTGGATAGGTTGTTCATCTTGCATGGATAAAAGATAGCAGCATTGTTTCACACGTTCTACTTCCTTTTAAAAGATATAGTCTAGAAATTTTCGACTTATCAACGCTCCTGCTCTTATTAACTTTCTCCAACCACTGGTCGTCGAATGTGTATCACTTTCCCCACACAATTTCTATTACAATGGACACTGCTCTTCTGAATTCTCCAGTAGTTTAATTCCTTCTTTGAGAAGATCCCCTGCGACATAGCTCTTTCCACACTTAATATATGACTTTCATTCACTTTTTAGTTCTTTGACACTAGATTTAACAGCTATTCTTATTCTTACATGTACTTTCTTGGTAAAGTCTGGAACGTTTATACTTCTATTTTCGTTACATTCTTCAGCTTCCATACTTTCAAAAGTCATTTATCGGGTCATGTCGGGAATTAATATGAATAAGAGAACTGTTTTTTTTTTTCTCTACCTTGGTGGGAATTATCTATGACTCTGACCTTTTGCCTGTAAGGGTTACATATATACTCGCATATATATATATATATATATATATATATATATATATATATATATATATATATATATATATATATATATATATATATATATATATATATATATATATATATATATATATATATATATATATATATTATTTTTTTAATACACTACACCATATCCCGCAAGATGCAGGGTGGCGTCGGCTGCAGAAACTACATATTTCTGCAACCGTACATGGGATAAAAATACTGGTAAAAAGGTTCCCAGCCTTTAGAACCATGCGAAGAATAATTCTCCAATTGTCCTGACTATACGACGAAATCCCAATCCTTTATCGAACAGATGTTGCCTAGAAGTACCAATAATTTGCAATTTTAAATACACTTGTCGCCAAAAGTTATCTTAAAGTTATATTATATAATATATATATATATTATATATATTTATATATTATATATATTATATATATATATATATATATATATATATATATATATATATATTATATATATATATATATATATATTTCCTTATACATTTCCTGTTCCTTATTCCAAAAGTTTTTACCTTGAAAATTAACAAAAGAATTAAAAACATTCTTATTATATCATTTTGATTTTATTATATATAGTACGATCCCACACACACACACACACACACAGACATATATATATATATATATATATATATATATATATATATATATATATATATATATATATATATATATATATATATATATATATATATTAACTTTAACTTTGCTTCTTCCTCTTTCCCTCCTTTAATATCTTCCGATGGCACAACTGCTGTTTTACCTTCTTCTAAAGCTGAACTCTTTACTCAAACTTTTGCCTCTAATTCAACCTTAGACGAATCCGGAGCTATTCCTACTCCTTCAACCCCCTCTAACTCAATTATGCCTAAAATTAGAATTTCTTCTAAAGATATTATTTCTGCTCTCTCTGAGCTTAATACTAAGAAGGCGTACGGTCCAGATGGCATTCCTAGTGTGGTTCTCAAAACTTGTGATTCCGAGCTTGCACCGCGCCTTGGTAAACTATTTCCTCTTTGTCTCTCTACTTCAACCTTCCCTTCTTGCTGGAAACGTGCTCTCATTCAGCCTGTGCCGAAGAAGGGGGACCCCTCTCAATATACCGTCCCATTTGTTTGACCTCCGTTTTCTCTAAAGTTTTCGAATCTATCCTTAACATGAAGATTTGGAAACATCTCAATTCTTCTAATCTTATCTCAGATCGCCAGTATGGCTTTCGTAAGAAACGCTCTACGGGTGATCTTTTTTCCCTTCTCTCTGACTCTTGGTCCTCCGCTCTTCGGCATTTCGGTGAATCTTTTGCTGTGGCGCTGGACATATCGAAAGCCTTCGATAGGGTCTGGCACAAAGCTTTGATTTCTAAACTTCCCTCTTTCGGTATCTATCCTTCTCTCTGTGATCTTCTCACTAATTCCTTTCCGGTCGTTCTATAGCAGCTGTTGTAGACGGCCACCGCTCTTCCTTTAAATCTATTAATAGCGGTGTTCCTCAGGGTTCTGTCCTATCCCCAACACTTTTCCTACTTTTCATTAATGACCTTCTCTGTATTACCTCATCTCCTATACACTCCTATGCTGATGACTCCACCCTTCATTATTACTTCCAGTTTGAAAAACGTCCCACCCAACACCAGTTGATAGACTCGAGAAGGGTAGCCTTGGAGTAACTAACCTCTGATCTTTCTCGTATTTCTAATTGGGGCAGAGA
>SEYY01000640.1:96521-106521 GCA_009176605.1 Armadillidium nasatum
TTCTTTATACTTTATTCGATGCGATTCGTTGATTTCGAGATATAGCCTTCAAAAAGGTCCATTTTTGATCAAATTTCAAAAATTCCCCAAGTTTGAGAGGGTATATCTCACTTAAACAAATAGCATTTAATAATACACTAAATAAATGTTGTTGCCCTGTCCTTCCTCTAAACAATATCCACAAATAAAAAAATTAGTAGGCAGCGTTTTTTTTAAAATAATTTTTTCCTCCAGGAGGGTACGATTTTTTTCAAGTGCTTATAACTTTTTTTCTAGACGTGATAACCAAAAATCTGTTCCCACCAATCCAAAAAAATTATTATTCAGTTAAATTTTCAGCTTATGTGGATCAGTGGTTTGACCCAGCTATTCATTTTTTTCAATTTTGGGTCCAAATAACTTTCAAACCGCTATTTATAGACTCAGAAAATTATCGAAATCAACTCAGAACTTCGGGAAAAAATGCATGTACCATGAAAATTTCAGCTCAATCAGTCAAATAATAAAAAAAAAATTTCAAACAAAATATAAGAAAATTAAATTTTTTTTCTTGTTTTTTCGATATTTTCTTTTTCTTTTCTTTTGACCGCTCCTTTTCTGCCAGTGAATGTTCATCTTTGTATTTTGATTTTAGATGCCCCCATAAAGATTTGGTTGAAAATGTTTTACTTGTGGCACCCGGAGGTCCTCTTCTAATTTTCTGACTGCAGATGTTACATTTAGCTATTTCGAGCCTATCCTGAAACACTGTAAAGTACTCCAATACTGCAAAAGCTGATCTTTTAGCCATATTGACTGAAAGTATAAACAAAATAATAATTTTGAAATAATGTAGCTAAATGATACAAGTTTGATACAAAGCAATAAATTAACAATGATATGCATAAATATAGGTTATATTGATAATTTTATATCTTACATTTTTTCAAACTTTACCTTTGGGTCTTACCTAGGCAAACCTGTCGAATCACTATTGTGAATCAGAATTTTTTTTTTAATTCTTAATTTTTGTACTTTTTTAAAATTTTTATTATACAAAATCTGTAATTTTCTGAAATATTTTCAGAGAAAATGCATATAATCATCAATTTAAGTGAAAGTTGGCTATTCTACTCCTTCCTTACAATTAAATAAACCTCAATTAAATTTATGTCTAATTTTCTTAACCTAAAATTTCAGTGATTTTGAACTCTTTACAAATTTTAGGCAACCCCGGGAACCCCGGCCCCGGTCCCGGTCGCTCCCTATATATATATATATATATATATATATATATATATATATATATATATATATATATATATATATATATATATATATATATATATATATATATATATATATATATATATATATATATTCGACAACCGTCGAGAGTGGATGTGCTTGAAAGTTGATGGGAAGAAGAAAGGTTAGGAACATCATAAGGAAGTAAGAATAGAGGAGAACGGTAGGCTGTAGGATCTGAAGCTTTGAGATCTTCTTCCTGAGGTTGCAGAGTTTGTTGATAAGAAGAATAATATTGACCAAAGTTAAATAAATTTTTTTTGATTTTTCTTTATAATATTTCAATATTTTTTGAAAAGTAAATTAAAGAAATTCATTAAAAAAATTAAAAAAAAAAAAAACAAAGTAAAAAAAAAAAAAAAAAAAAAAAAAATATTAAAAAAGAAGAAGAAGAAGAAGAAGAAGAAGAAGAAGAAGAAGAAGAAGAAGAAAAAAGAGTTTAGATGGAAGTAACTTTTGATCAGTAAAAGGTGATTACTTCGTCGCAGTCAAGTCAAATGAAGAATAGTTCTTCGCATGGTTCTAAATTCATGTGCTGTGAAGCTACGTGGATGGATGGTTGAATAAAAAAGTACATTCAATGTCATTTGCTTTCCTAATGATTTGAAGAGAGCCTTCAAATCACGTAAGCGATTGCTATTTCTGCACGATATCTCCCTCCAGCATGGCATGTCAAGAATAAAAAGCAGACTGTCGAATACCAGTCACCATTCGACCAGTACCACAGTCTACCTGTACCACTTCCTCCAGAAGAGTATACTCAGCAGTCAGATGTAGACAAAGACTATGGAAGGGAGAAATCACCGTGTCCTTCATTATCACTGGATCCTGATTTTATGCCAGAAACTGAACTATCGAGTGAGCCACAAAGGTTTAGTCAGGCTGAACTAAATGATTTAATTCGAGACTTGGACCTATCTAAAGACAAAGCAGAGATTCTGGTATCAAGGCTTCAACAACGGAATCATCTACTGCCTAATGTTAAAGTGACTCGACAAAAAGATTTGGGTCAGTACTTTAGAAAGGAAAATACTCTTGTTGCCTGCTGTAATGTAACTGGTTTGATGACAGCTTTACATTTGGAGTACAACCCTCATGACTGGAGACTATTCATAGACTCGTCAAAGCTAAGTTTAAAAGCTGTACTGCTACACAATGGCAATTCTCTCCCTTCAGTTCCTATAGGTCATGCTATCCACATGAAAGAAACATATCAAATATGAAATCACTTCTGAAAACAATTAAGTACACCGACCATGAGTGGCAGATCTGCGGAGAGTTGAAGGTCATCTGCAATACTGCTGGGCATGTAGATGGGATACAACAAGTACTGTTGTTTCCTGTGTCAGTGGAACAGTCGGGCTAGGTCTTCTCACTACAATATAAAGGTCTGGCCCCCAAGGGAAAATCTCTCCCCCGGAGAGAAAAATGTCCAGCATCGTCCTCTGGTAGAAAGAAGGAAAAAAAATTTGCTCCCTGTACATGTAAAACTTGGACTTATGAAGAAGTTTGTAAAGAGAATGAACTAGGAGGGAGAAGCTTTTCAGTACCTCAGAAGACTATTTCCACAGCTAAGTAATGCTAAAGTTAAAGAAGGCATCTTCATTGGCCTGCAGATTCGTCATCTTCTTAACGATGAAAATTTCGAGCAAGTTCTCTAGGATCATTAGAAAGCAGGATGGGAGGCGTTAAAAGATGTTGTGCATGACTTCCTGGGAAATCGAAGAGTTGACAAGTACGTGGAGATTGTTAATAATCTTCTAGAAAAGTACCTTCGATTAGGCTGCAATATATCACTGAAAATACATTTCCTACATTCTCACTTGGACTTTTTCCCTGACAACTGCGGTGCAGTGAGTGAAGAACATGGAGAGCGATTCCACCAGAACATTTTGAAAATGGAACGAACGTATCAAGGAAAATGGAACGCTTCCATGCTTGATGACTACTGTTGGGCAATGACAAGAGATGCCCCAGAAAAGAAGTACAAGCGACTAGCAAAAAGAAGACGTTCACTTGATTAAGACTTTTTATTTGAGGTTTTATGTATCCATAAAATAAAATCTAATGTGACATTCATATTTCTCGAACCAAAATTAGAATAGTTTAGCTATTTTGAGAAAGGAAAGAATTTTAAAATGCATTTTTAGTATTTTTATTTGAGATTAGTATATCTAAAAAACTAGAGCTAATAAATAAAATCTAATGTCATATTCGTTTTTCTTGACCCAAAATTAGGGTAGTTCACATATTTTGAGAAAGGAAAAAATTTTAAAGTACTTTTTTGTTGACCAGTGGAATTAGACAGTACAGTGTTATGAATTGCAATAATATTTTGGGTACTTTTAAATCGGCTTAAGTGTTTATATTTTGTGAACTCAATTCCTTTATTTACAGTGTCATAAAATTTGTTACTTTTGAACAATATTTGATTTGTTTTTGAGAGGGGACCTCACCTACGAGGGCATATGCCGTCCCTCCAGGCAGACAAAATACTACCCTTCAAGCCATCACGAGTTTAGAGCGAGTGAAACACGTCCACACGCAATGAGAGCTCGTGATGCTCTCTTTGAACAATATACGAGTATTTTAAGAACATTGTTTTAAACCAGAGGTTCCCAACCTTTTTCTTAGCTTGTGGATCTCCTGAGTCCTAACTATACATATGTGGACTACCAGGGTCTTAACTTAACGTATGTGGACCCTTGGGTCTTAACTTTATGTATGTGTACCCCCTGAGTCCTAATTTTACTACGTGGACCTCTTGAGTCCTAACTTGGCTTATGCGGACCACCTGAATCCTAACTTTATGTATGTGGACCACCTGAGTTCTAACTTTACATATGTGGACCCCCACATACTCATATGTAATATTCCTAAATTAAGCACTTATTTGTAGGTTAATAGAAGCTATAATAATTAATCCAATTCAAATTTCTGTGGTTCCGCGGGGGTCAATGCAGACCCCATTGAGAAACTATAACGATGAATACCTGAAAGGAAGTTTTATATTGCAATCATTCTCCCGTGACATAAAGGTATAGTGATAAATTCACACGCTTGAGGGCGCTGATTCGATCCTGTATAAACTACCAAGAAGAGTTCCTCTCGTAGAATAGGGCAATGCCCGTGAGAGGTGACTTAAAAGGGTTAAATAATTCTTTTAAACGACGTATGATTATAATATAACAATTTACGAAGAATTATTTAACCTTTTTAAACATTATTATTATTATTATTATTATTATTATTATTATTATTATTATTATTATTATTATTATTATTATTATTTTTATTATTATTATTATTCTAATTATTATTATAATTATTATTATCATTATCATTATTATTATTAGGTACATCACAGCTCACGAGCATTTGTCTAGGGTTGGGCTCAATCCACCTACACCTCGTCGCTGCGTTGAGTGGTGGAAATATATCCACCACACATCCACATTTAGAGAGCAATAAAAAGACGACTATTTTCATTTAAATAAATAAATAAGTAAATAAATAAATAAATAAATAAATAATAAATTTATTGTAATCTAAAAGTAAACTGTTCTTACTTTAAGAAAAGAAAAATACATACTTTTTGCATTTAATATTTAATAGGTCAAAATAAAATCTCGGGGCAGCTATATAAATACCAATAAATTATATACTCGTACAGTAAGGAATACTATCACTATTTAGGAGGATTGTTCAATATATATATATATATATATATATATATATATATATATATATATATATATATATATATATATATATATATATATATATATATATATATATATATATATATATATATATATATATATATATATATATATATATATATATATATATATATATATATATATATATATATATATATTATATATATATATATATATATATATATATATATATATATATATATATATATATATATATATATATATATATATATATATATATATATATATATATATATATATATATATATATATATATATATATATATTTATATTATATATATATATTTATATATATATATATATATATATATATATATATATATATATATATATATATATATATATATATATATATATATATATATATATATATATATATATATATACTAAAACTAATCAATTATTTATTAAAAAATTTTATTGATGCTTTTTTTTTTTTTTTTTTTTTTACAATGATTTAACCAAATAACCCGTGGGAGGATCTATAAGAGTAAGATGGAGTGAATCTGGTGCTATAGTAAGAGGAATATGAAGGTCTATTATACGACGAATAAGAAGGCCTGGAGTACGACGAAGTGAAAGGTCTGGAATAAGAAGTGGAATACCAAGGTCTAGAATGAGATGAATAGGAGGGTCTAAATGAAGAATAAGAATTAAATGGCCGAAAACCTTCCCGACTGTCGTCTAGATAACCAAAATTGCTATTCCCTTTGATGAAGCTCCCATATCCGTAATTTTCGTCAGAATCCAAATATCCGTTGTATCGACTTCCGTACCATCCGGATCTGGCCTCTTTCCTCTTATCAATCACTTCCTCCGCATTGGAAAATATCCCTAACGTAATAGTAAGGGTTAAAATCAGCATCTGAAAATGTGAAATGAAAAAGAAATCAGTCCAATGATATATATATATATATATATATATATATATATATATATATATATATATATATATATATATATATATATATATATATATATATATATATATATATATATATATATATATATATATATATATATATATATATATATATATACCCTATATCCCTACCCGGTGATGAACCCAACATATTTGATCTTTTCCTAACTACTTATCCTTCTCCTTACATGTTAAACTCTTTCCTCCTCTGGGTTCATTCGATCACCTTCTTATCTCTGTATCTTGTCCTGTCTCTTCAAGTCTTCCGCAAGAACGGTCCCAGCCTTCGGCGAGGAGACGTTTCTGGCATTTCGGTTCCACTAACTGGTCTGACTTGCGGTTGAACTTTTCTGATTTTTCATGAAATGATTACTGTTTTCGTGGGAGGGGTCCCTCGGAGTATGGTGAGCGCATAACTGAGGTTATTCTCTCTGGCATGGAGGCGTACATTCCATATTCTTTCCCTTCTCCTAAACCTAACAAACCTTAATTTAACTCTGCTTGTTCACGTGCTATCCGCCGTAGGGATGCTGCTTTTAGGGATTACCGTAGTCTTCGAATTCCAGAAACTCATGCAACTTATATTTCATCCCGGAATCGTGCAAAATCTATTCTTCGAGATATTAAAAACTCTTTTCTCCGCCACAAATGCAATAATCTTTCTGGTTCCTCTTCCTCTCTCCCTTTCTGGCGTTTTGCAAAAAATGTCAACTCTAACTTTGCTTCTTCCTCTTTTCCTCCTCTAGTATCTTCTGACGGTTCACCTGTCGTTTTGGCTTCGTCTAAAGCTGAACTCTTCGCTCAAACTTTTGCCTCCAATTCAACCTTAAACAATTCAGGACTATTCCTCCTCTTTCAACCCCCTCCAGCTCATTTATGACTAAAATTGTAATTTCTTCTAAAGACGTCATTTCTGCTCTCTCTGAGCTTAACACTAAGAAGGCGTACGATTCTGATGGCATACCTCCTGTGGTTCTCAAAACTTGGGCTTCCGAGGTTGCACCCTGTCTTGATAAACAATTTCGTCTATGTCATTCTACTTCAATCTTCTCTTCTTGCTGGAAACGTACACTCATTCAACCTGTGACGAAGAAGGGCACCCATCTAAACCTTTTAACTACCGTCCAATTTCTTTAACTTCCGTTCTTTCTAAAGTTTTCGAATTTATCCTTTACAGGAAGATTCAAAACATCTCAATTCTTCTAATCTTATCTCTGATCGGCAGGAGGGCTTTCATAAGAAACGCTTTCACTGGTGATCTTCTTTCTCTTCTCTCTGACTCTTGGTCCTCCTCTTTTCTGCATTTCGGTGAATCTTTTGCTGTTGCGCTAGACATATCGAAAGCTTTCGATAGAGTCTGGCACAAAGATTTTCAATAATCGTAATAATATTAATAATTTTCAATAATCGTAATAATCTCTATCATTTCCTTTCTGGTCGTTCTATAGCAGCTGTTGTAGACGGCCACCGTTCATCTTATAAATCTAATAATAGTGGTGTTCCTCAAGGATCTGTTCTATCTCCAACACTTTTCTGCTCTTCATTAATGACCTTCTCTCTATTACTTCATCCCCTATCCAATTCTATGCTGATGACTCCACTCTTCTTTACTCTTTTCATTTTGAAAGACGCCTTTCTCAACAACAGTTAACTGACGCAAGGAGTGTGGCCTTGGAGCAACTAACCTCTGCTTTTTCACATATTTCACATTGGGGCAGAGAAAATATGGTCGTTTTAAATATCTCAAAGACTCAATTTTTCTATCTCTCTACTCGAAGCAATCTTCCACACAGCTATGATATCTTCTTCGAAAACACAACTCAAACTTTCATCTCTCCTTATATTCTTGGTGTTTCTTTTTCTCGTGATCTTTCTTGGAAAGATTACATTATTTCTCTTTCTAAACAAGATTCTAAGAGGTTGGGTGTTCTGAGGCGCCTACAGCATTTCTTCACTCCACTCCAGGTGCTTCCTCTGTATAGGGGTGTTGTTCGTCCCTGTATGGAGTACGTCTTACATCTGGGGTGATTCCACTCACACAGCTCTTCTTGAAAAGGTGGAGTCTAGGGCTTTTCGTCTTATCAACTCTCCTGATCTCACTAATTCTCTGTAATCTCTTACTGCCCGTCGAATTGTTGCGTCACTCTCTCTATACTATCGCTATTACAACGGACATTACTCTTCTGAACCCTCTCGTCGTATATCTCCTCCATTGAGAACGACTCGTGCGACTCGTCTTTCTACACAGTCTCATCCTTTCTCTATCTAACTCTCCGACCCCAGACTTAACCGCAGTGCTCAATCTTACATGTACTCTACTTGTAAAGTCTGAAATACACTCCTTTTATCTATTTTCCCAACTTCCTATGACTTGCACACTTCAAACGTCGTGTATCAGGTCATGTCGGCCTTTGATTTGACCAGGTTCCGACTTTCTTCCTAACTTTGGTGGAAATTTTAGTAGGCCTCTGGCCTTTGACCACCAGAGGTGAAATATATATATATATATATATATATATATATATATATATATATATATATATATATATATATATATATATATATATATATATATATATATATATATATATATATATATATATATATATTATGATGATGCATCCGCATCCGCATCCGCATTTTCGAAAATTCAACACATCCGCATCCGCATCCGCATCCGCACTTTCAAAAATTCAACATCCGCATCCGCATTCGCCCACTTCTCCAAAATTCGACATCCGCATCCATCCGCATCCGCATCCGCAAATTAGAAAATATGACATCCGATCCATCACTAATATATATATATATATATATATATATATATATATATATATATATATATATATATATATATATATATATATATATATATATATATATATATATATATATATATATATATATATATATATATATATATATATGCGAATTGTAGATCAAGAGTGAGGGTGAAGAGAGAACTATCGGATTGGTTTAGCATAGGAGTGGGATTGAGACAGGGGTTTGTAATATCTCCATGTTTATTTAATCTATTGATGAATGGTTTACTTAGAAAAATGGAGAGAGAAGGGAAGAGTATTACGTTGAGAAATATGGAGGGTGAATGTGAAGTGAATGTTTTACTTTTTGCAGATGATGCGGCATGTGTTGGTGGCAGAATCTGGAGAAAAGATGAGAATACTTGTGAGAGAGTTTGAAGGGAAATGTGCAAACACGAGATTGAAATTCAATCCAGCGAAGAATAAAGTTATGAGGATTGGAGGTGGGGATGAGGAAATGTGGAGGGAGGAATTGGTTTGTAGAAGTGTGAGAATGGAAACTTGAGGAGGTGAATGAATTCAAATATCTAGTAATGTTGGGTGGAAGGTAAGGGTGGGACAGAAAAAGGAATAAAGAACAGAGTGGTAGAAGGAATGAAAGTATTGGGGGGCCTAAGAAAAGTATGGAAGAAAGGAAAAATTTCGAAAGAAATAAAGATAAGAATGCTTGAATGTATGTGTTCTCCTTCTGTTTTGTATGTGTGTGAAACATAGACGATAAGTGCTCGGTCGAGAAAAAGTTTCAATGTCTTTGAGATGAAAGATTTGAGAGCGATATATAAATTGAGAAGGATTGATAGAATTAGAAATGAAAGAATAAGGGAGATGTGTAAATGGAAGAAGGGTGTAATTGATAGAGAGGAGGAGGATGTGCTAAAATGGTTTGGACATATGTGAAGAATGAAAGAGAACAGAATGGTTGACAAGGTACGTAGATCCAATGTAGATAGGGGAAGGGTATTGGGAGGGGAAGGCCGAAGTGGAGATGGATGGATGGAGTGAGAGTGATTTTGATGGAAGGAATTTGAGTTTAGACGAGGGTAGAAGATTTGTGGAGACAGAGATGGAGGGAGGTGGTGAAAGCGTTGAAAGGTAAGAATAGTTATGTTTGTAAGGGAATTGTGGCGGGCTCCACCTCATGAAAGTGGGAAAGGTGATAGTGAAATATATATATATATATATATATATATATATATATATATATATATATATATATATATATATAT
>SEYY01000640.1:116521-124021 GCA_009176605.1 Armadillidium nasatum
TATATATATATATATATATATATATATATATATATATATATATATATATATATATTGTAAAGGCCTATAATTTCCACCAGTTGGGAAAATCGGAACCCGATGTTAAAGGCCGACATGACCGATACACGGAGCTTGAATGAAAGTGTGCAAGTCTAAAGAAGTTGAGAAAACAGATAAAGGAGTGTGTTCCAGACTTTACCAATAGTAAATGTAAGAATTGAGCATAGCGGTTAAGTCTGGGGTCAGAGAGTTGGCAGAGAAAGGATAGACTGTGTAGAATGATCGCACAGCCCTTCTAATGGAGGAACAACGACGGAGAGTTCAGAAGCAGTGTCTTGTAATAGCGATAGGTATAGAGATAGTGACGCAACAATTCGATGGGCAGAAAAGACTGGAGAGAATTAGTAGAGCAGAAGAGTTGATAAGACGAAAAAGCCTCTAGACTCCACCTTCTCAGGAGAACTATGTGTGTGAACCACCAGATGTGTGATGCGTACTTCCATACAGAGGCGAACAACACCCTATAAAGAGCAAACAACTGGGTGGAGTGAAGAAATTCTGAAGGCGCCTCAAAACACCCAACCTCTTAGAACTTGTTTGAAAGAAGAGTAAATATGATTTTTCCAAGAAAGATCACGACTAGAAACATTAGGAAAGATGAAGGTTTGAGATGTGTGTTTTCGATGTCATAGTTGTTGAAGTTGTGTCGAGTAGAGAGATGGAGAAAATTTTTGAAGCATTGCCATGTTTTTTTGCCCTAATTGAAATACGAAAAAGAAGGTTGTTCTCCAAAGGCCACCATTGTGCATTAATTAATTTGAAAGTAGTAATGAGAGTGGAATCAATATAGGAGTGTAGATAATGGAGTAATTGGACAGGTCATTAATGAAAAAAAGAAAAAGTGTTAGGACAGATCCTTAGCATCACACTATTAATAGATTTAAGGATGAAAGGTGGCGCTCTGCAACAAAAACTATAGCGGGACCGGAAAAAATCAGAGAGAAGCACTGAAGAAGATATATTCTGAAAAGAGAAGTTTTGAAAATAAAGCTTTGTGCCAGTCTCATCGTAGGCTTCGATATTTTTAACGCGACAGAAAAATATTCACCGAAATGGAGAGCGAAGACCAAAAGTTGAAGAAGGGAAAGAAGATCACCAGTAGAGCGTTTTTACGAAAGCCATAAGAGATAAGATTTGAAGAATTGAGATATTTCCAAATCTTCCGTTGAAAGAAAACTTTAGAAAGAACGGAGTTAAAGAAAGGAACGTAGTTGGAGGGCTGAGAGGGTCCCCCTTCTTCGACACAGGCTGAATGAAGCATTTTCCAGCAAGAAGGGAAAGGTTGAAATAGAAAGACAGAGACAAATAGAAACCAAGGCAGGTGCAAGGAAACCAATTTTGAAGAACCAAGGAAGATACTTCGGACCGTAAAAACCTTCTAGTGTTAAGCTTAAGAGAGCAGAAATGGCGTCTTTAGAAGAATTGCAATTTTAGGTATAAATTAGTTGTAGGGGGTTGAAGGAGTAGGAACAGCTTCCGGAATCGTTCTAAGGTTGAATATTAAGGAAAGTTGAAGCAAAGAGTTCAGCTTTAGAGGAAGGCAATACGGCAATTGTACCGTCAGAAGATACTAAAGGAGGAGAGGAAGAAGCAAAGTTAGAGTTGACATTTTTTGCAAAATGCCAGAAAGGGCGAGAGGAAGAGGAGCCAGAAAGATTATTGCATTTGCGACGGAGAAAAGAGTTTTTAGTATCTCGAAGAATAGATTTTGCACGATTCCGGGATGAAATAGTAAGTTGCATGAGAATTCTGGAGTTTGAAGACAATGTTAATATCTGAAGGCAGCATCCCTATCGCGGCATAGCACGAGAACAAGCAGAGTTAAACCAAGGTTTATTAGGTTTAGTGGAAGGGAAAGAATATGGAATGTACGCCTCCATGCCAGAGAGAATCACCTCAGTTATGCGCTCAGCGCACTCCGAGGGACCCCTCCCACGGAAACAGTAATCATTCCATGGAAAATCAGAAAAGTACGACCGCAAGTCAGACCAGTTAGTGGCACCGAAATGCCAGAAACGTCTCCTCGCCGATGGCGGGGGCCGTTCTTGCGGAAGACTTGAAGAGACAGGACAAGATACGGAGATAAGAAGATGATCGGATGAAACCAGAGGAGGAAAGAGTTTGACAGTATAAGGAGAAGGTTAGAAGTCTTAAGAAAAAGGGTCTAGAATGTTGGGTTCCATCAACCATATATATAGATATAATATATATATATATATATATATATATATAATAAATATATATTATATATATATATATATATAATATATATATATATATATATGTTCAAGAGCCTATAACCACCCCCCCCCTGTACTACTAAAATTTTCCACTACAAGTTGGGAGTATCGGAACCACGACTCGTTAAAGGTCGACATGTTCCGATACACGGAGCTTGAATGAAAGTGTGCAAGTCTAAAGAAGTTGAGAAAACAGATAAAGGGAGTGTGTTCCAGACTTTTTTTTAGTACAGAACATGTAAGACTGAATATAGCGGTTAAGTCTGGGGTCAGAGAGTTGGGCAGAGAACGGAGAGACTAGTATAGAATGCCGCGTCGGCCGAGCCCTTCTCAATAGAGGATGTAATCGTAATAGCGATAGTATAGAGTAAGTGATGCAACAATTCGACTGGTGAAAGAGACTGGAGGGAATTAGAAGAACAGGAAAGTTGATAAGACTTAAAGCAATAGACTCCACCTGCTCAAGGAGAGCTGCATGAGTCTAACCACCCCAGATGTGCGAAGAAAACTCCATACAAGGCGTCAACACCCCTACATATACAAACGAGCCAAAAAAACAACTTGGGTGTGGAATTGAAAGAAGGATTCTGGAAGGCTTTTGTATCAATGTCAAAACAGTTTTGTTCTCTATCTCTTTTTCTATGCTAAGCAATGTTTGGACAAGGGACTTAGGAAGCTAACAAACTATGAAATCTACTGACATCCTTGGAAAACAAACACCAAAAAGATCACGAGGGATAAGAACAAATCACATCGAACAAAAAATATACATAAAGTGATTCACATCTGGATGCACAGCGCTTTTGAAAGTAATGTTATGTCTTGGACGAGTGTCATAGTTTCTTTTGTGTTGGAATATCGGCTTCGTGTCACGAGGAAAAAGATGAGTGAAACGGAATTTTTTGAGAGAGAGGCAATCTTTGTTAACAACTTAGTTTTATTGCCGTCTAATTTGAAATACTGCGAATCCAGAGGCATGACCAGAAGGCGTTGTCTTACTTTCTTATCTCTCCACAACGCCACATTCCTAGCATCTGTAATCTAATCCAGAGGAAACGATCGTGACATGAATCAATGATCGGAGCACATCGCATAATTTAGGCAGTGTATTATGTCGTTGGAGAGTCGCGTACTGGTCACACAGGTGATTCAATCGAAATAAAATGAGCTCACAAACTGTGTCATTCAGCCATCGGACGATTAGTATCTAGCTCTTTATAGGGGTCTGTTGTAGTCAACGCCTCTTGGTATGGAGCATCAGCACCTACTCACACATCTGAGGATAGTTATGCACATCATATAGCTCTCCTTGATGATAGGTAGGAGTCTAAGGAACTTTTGCGCTACTGCTTATTCATTACCTGTTCTCCTGCTAATTCTCGTCAGTTCGCCTTCTGCCCCCCATCGACATTCGTTTGCATCACTAGTCTCTATATTGATCGACTAGGTTAGAGGCAGATACAATGCCAATACATACTATAGTAACTGAGAAGGGCTGACGGGGCACAACGCCCAAATTCGAGAAATCAGAGAGAAGACTACCAGTACACCGTTTACATAGATCATCATCACTGAAACATGAGTGAAAGCTTCTGATCTGACAGAACACTTAACCCAGAGCTACTTTGGTCACTATTGCAAGTGCTTAGTCGCACATCGTTCTAGGGTACTAAAAACATTAAAGTCTGGAACCCTCGCCACTTTATATTTCTGTTTTCTAGCGATCAACTCTCTTTAGACTTGCACACTTTCCAATCAAGCTCACGGTGGTATCGGAGACATGTCGAACCTTATACGATCGAGGTGACCGATACATATCAATCCACAATATCTGGTAGCTCTGCGAAATTAGGTAGGACCCCTTTGACATATTGATTTATATAGTAATTATATATATATAATATATATAATATACTTATATAATAATATATATATAAATATAATTATATAACTACTATAGTATAGAAAGTTATGGGCCGGGTGAGGATGGAACACCACCAATTATCTGAAGTCAGGAGCCATGATTATGGGACAGAAGTATCTAATACTCACGTTAGAGCTTGTCCATTCTACGAAGCCATTACACTGAGGAAAAGATAACGCACTCTTCTTCTCTGTGTCATCCGGATCAATATCTGATGCATTCTTATCTCCGTATTACTTCTTTGTCCCCTGTCCTACTTCAAGTCTTCTGTCAGACGGCGCCCCGCCATCGGTCTGTATGGCTGTTAAGACGTATTTTCTGGCATTTCGGGTGCCAGAACATATAACTGGTCCTGGAAATTTAGATCTGGGAGTCGATAAAAACTTTTCGTAAGATTTTCTGGTACGGCTAATGGTAAATGATTACAGTGTGTCACAGTGTGGAGGGGTGCCGCTCAGAGTGCGCTGAAGTGCATAAAACTAGGTGATTCCTCATCTGACATGGAGGGCTGGTGTACATTCCATATTCTTTTTCTACTAAGCCTACAAACCTTGTTTTAACTCGCTTGTTCTCGTGCTATCCGCCGCAGGGGATGCTGCCTTCAGGGAGTGTACACGAGGGTCGTCTTGCTAAACTCCAGAATCTTCCCCCTCCGACAACAGAACTTGCGAAACTGAGTTCGTCACTTTTCCAGCAAGAAGGAAGGTTAAAGTATACATGTAAACCGCCAGAGGAAGTACGACGTTTCGAAAAAAAATCCTATTACATATATACGGGGAGATACAAATATATTTCTTTTCCCTTACGTCGCAACATGCATAACTTTTCTGCGCTCCTCTTCCTCTCGCCTTCTGGCATTTTGCAAAAAATGTCAAAAAAATGTCAACTCTAGCTTCTTCCTCTTTCCCTCCTCTAGTACTTCTGACGGTACAATTGCCGTATTGCCTTCCTCTAGCTGGACTCTTTGGTCTTTTTTCAACCTTTTGCCTTAATTAACCTTAGATCGATTCCCGAGCTGTTCCTATCTACTTCAACCCTCTACTCATTATGCTAAAATTGTAAATTTTACCTTTTTCTAAAAACTTGATTTATTTATGCTCTCTCTGAGCTTAGTAAGACACTAAGAAGGGTACGGTCCTGATGGTATCACCTCCTGGTGGTTCTCCTCTTCTCTTGTACTATTCGTCGCTTCCTCTTCCATTCCTCCTCTGGCTGCCACGTGCGTCATTCCCTGTCGGAGCGGCCCCTCCTCGCCTCTACCATCGGTCCCTTTTTACTTTCCGTTTTCTCCGTTCCAAATCTATCTTCCAGGCAGTTGGCACTCTCAATTCATTCTCATCTTATTCAGGAATCGGCCAGTCATGGCCTTTCGAAAGAAACCGCTTCTACGTGATGGCTGTTTCCCTTCTCGCTCTGCCTCTGTCTTCGCTCTTCGGGCCTTTCGGAATCTTTGCCTGCTCAGCCTGGCGACCATATGCAGCTTTCGGTAGACGTCTGGACCAGCTTGATTTCCACTTCCGTGTTCGGAGAGCTCCTCTCTTCGTGTGACTTGCTCTCGGATTTTCCTTTGGTCGTGTCTAGTAGCGCTGTTTGAGAGCGGCCGCCCGTCCTCCTATATTCTAATTAAATATGGTGTTCCCAAAGGATGCTTCCTCACAAACGTTTTTCTGCTTTTCATTAATGAACCTTCTCTCTATTACTTAATCTCCTCTCCACTCCTATGCTGAATGTCTCCCCCTTCGTTACTCTTTTTCATTTTGAAAAGACGCCCCTCTCCAGCAAAGTAATAGAGGCAAGGAGGGATGCTTGGAGCAACTGACCTCTGATCTATTTTTCATTTCCAATTGGGGCAAAGAAAAAATGGCAGTTTTCAATGCCTCAAAACCAATTCCTCATCTCTTACTGCGACCACTCCCAACTACGTATTCTTTGCAAACACGCAAACTGAACTTCAACGCTCCTCAATATTTAAGGTGGGTTCGTCGTGGATCTTTCTTGGCAGCGGTTCGTTCTAACAAAGCTTTAAGAGCTGGGTTGTTCTGGAGCGCCTTCAGTATTTTCACAACACCCATGGCTTGCTCTGGTTAGGGTGTTGGTTCGGCCCTGTTGAGTATGCGTCATCACATCTGTGGGTGGTTCCCAACGCCCGAGCTCTCTGGAAAAGGTGAGGTCTAGAAGTTTTCGACCTTATCAATTCTCACCTGCTCTCATATCCTCACAATCTTTCTTCCGGAGAATGTTGCGTCACTCTCTCTATTTTTTCGCTATTACAATGGACACTGGCTCTTCTGAACTCTCGTCGCAAATCTCCTCATATAAGGGCTCGTGCGACTCGATCTTTCTACACTAGTCTCCATCCTATTCTCCTCGTGCCACTCTCGCACTTAACCTCTATGCTCATCTTACATTTACTCTACTGGTAAAACCTGGAACAAACTCCCTTCATCTATTTCCCAACTACCTAGACTTAGCACCTTTAAACGCCGCTGTATCAGGTCATGTCGGCCTTAAATTAGACAATGTTTTCCGACTTTCCTCCCAGCTCTGTTGGAACAATGGTAGGCCTCTGGACTTTGCCCACCAGAGGGAATAAAAAAAAATATTAATATATAATAATAGATATAATCTTATTATTTATATATATCTATAGTAATATATATATTATATATATATATATATATATATATATTCTGAAAGAGGAAAGTTTGAAAATCAAAGCTTTGTGTCCAGTCTCATCGTAGGCTTTCGATATTTTTAGCGCCACAGCAAAAATATTCACCGAAATACCGAAGACCGGAGGCCAAGAGTCAGAGAGAAGGAAAGAGATCATCAGTAGAGCGTTTATTACGAAAGCTACAGGAAAAGATTGGAATTGAGATATTTCCATATCTTTCTGTTAAAGATAAATTAAATTCGAAAGAAAAAAAAACAGTTTTGGGGGAGAGGGTCCCCTTCGACACAGACTGAATAGCGCACTAGCAAGAAGGGAAGGTTAAAAAGAACAGAGACGAAATATTTACCAAGGTAGGGTGCAAGCTCGGAAACCAGTTTTGAGAACCTGGAAGAACAAGGACCGAAAGCCTTCTTAGTATTAAGCTCAGAGAGAGCAGAAATGACGTCTTTAGAAGAAATTACAATTTTAGGTATAAATTAGTTGGAGGTAGTTGAAGGAGGAGGAATAGTCCGGAATCATCTAAAGTTGAATTAGAAGTAAAACTTTAAGAGAAGAGTTCAGCTTCAGAAGAAGGCAAAACGGCAGTTGTACCGTCAGAGGCT
>SEYY01000640.1:134021-136521 GCA_009176605.1 Armadillidium nasatum
ATTTAACGCATTTCGATTTGGGAAATTTTTCTGCTAATAAAATATCATTCAGACCTTTTCGATTATCTTTATAGTAAGGACTATGTTCTTTGACCTGCCACAAACTTTACAAAAAATAAATACAATATAATAGGAACAAATCAACTGAATAATAAGAAAATAATATTATGTAATTATTTTTTTCTTTAAAATCTTTCTTGAGAAAATCATGGGCCGCAAGACCTAGGCCATTTAGCCTACAGGTAAAAGGGAAACCACTTATGGTCGATAGACCAATACTTGAAGAAGGCCATTACCGACAAAAGAAGTTTCAGTAATTGACTAGTTGTGAAGATTAAAATTTACTTAAGAATCTTATAACTTGGATACTTAATTGAAGACCAAATAAAATGCTTAAATATAACGAATAAATACTTTGTCTAATATTTTTTTAGGAAAGGAATTCCAGATTATTATTAAATTTAATATAAGAATATAATTAATAAAACTTATAACTCTGCATGAAATATTAAAAATGGGTTAGATATTTAAAATAGAATGAAAGACCCAAATTAGAACCCAGCAGAACATCTGATAAAAAAAATTTACTTTACCTGTTATTATTAATTTTAGTGTGTGTGTGTGTGTGTGTGTGTGTGTGTGTGTGAGAGTGAGAGAGAGAGAGAGAGAGAGAGAGAGAGAGCTCCAAGAATAAATCATTCCCTTTTCCTTCTTACTATCACTATCTTCAATTTTAATCCAAAAAAATATGTTGTGCGTACGTGTTCAAAGACGTTGTTTGTTCAAATATCTTATATGAAGTCTTCTGAATTAATCCTATTGGATTAAAGATTTTTGTCAGTCTACGACTAAATTTATTTGTTTTGCTTATTCATCTCGTAACTCGAAAAAAATAACTTGAAATATTTAATTCGTATGAAGTAAAATAGAAGCATTTTAATACACACTAAATTTTTACAATTTTACTTTAAAAAAAAGACATAAAAGAAACTTTATGGGAAAATTATACACTAATGATAAAAAAAAAAAAAAAAAAAAAAAATTACTTCGGGGGAAAATTTAGAAGTAAATATTCTTCTATTGTTGAAACTTTCGTCCATTTCTGTTACTTATATTCTACAATTATGATTGAGTCAAGTTTTTTGAAAAATATATTATAAGCTTAATTTTCTTTCAGCTTTGACTCTTAAAATAAAATTTAATTTAATGAATCTAATTTTATTAAATTTATTTTGAAGAATATATTAAAATATATAATAAGGAATTCCTTTTTCTATTTAAAATATTCACAAAGAATTTAAATGAATATTTTGCATTTGTTTTATCAGCTAAACAAGTTCAGAATATTACTCACCCTTTTATAGTGAGTTTTCAAATCCAAAATTTCTATTAATGTTCTTCTTAAACTGGGTTTAGCTTTAGCTGTAGATCCAACTTTTACCAGAGTTTCAATAATTTATATTTCAGAAAATAAGAAAAAATCCATTAGAATATAGCTATACTAATTTTATTTCATTTGGACAATGCTGTAAGAAACTGTTATTTTTATCTGTTATATTAATATAAAAATAACAAGTTCATGGCAAAGCATAAGACAGAGTCTTTTCTCAATAGATATAAGGTCTAAGCTCTGAGGAAGCTCAAAATATTAGTAAAAATCACTGCCTTGAATTTGGTTTAATAAGCAGAAATTTTAAGGTGTGTAGATGGTGACATAGCACAATTTTTACTGAAATAGTGACAAAAGACCAGGTAGCTAAATCATATGTGGTTAGATTTATTTGGTTTTGAATTTAAGTTTAATTATATTTGATTTAAAAAGATATTTGAATCAAACTTTATTTAGCAATTTATTTTAGTAATGGTTAGATTTATTTGATTTTTAATTTAAATTTAATTATGCTTGATTTAAAATTAGATTTTTAAATCAAACTTATTTAGTAATTACAATGGCCAAAGAAATATATATATATATATATATATATATATATATATATATATATATATATATATATATATATATATATATATATATATATATATATATATATATATATATATATATATATATATATATATAGTATACAAAAAGAAAATTTTAACTTTCTTTTTTATACAGATTTTGTAATTTCCTAACAGTACCCTTTGTCTTGAATACGAAAGTTACATACTATTACTTGTATTAATTTCCAATCCTTCTTCTTATACTGTCAAGCTCTTTCACCTCAAGGTTCCTCCGACCATCTTATTTCTGTATCGTCTTCCACCTTTGTAACTGCACTTTACAAGAAGAAATGTTTTTTGACACTGACTCGAGTGTGCAGAACGAATAACCGAGGTGATTATTTTAAGCTTGGAGTAGTAGATTCCAATTTCATTTTATTCAGCTAATATTCATGAACCTTAATTAAATCTTTGTTTGTTGTTAACCTCCTTCAGGGAAGCTACTTTCAGGAATTTCTGACCCTTTCAAACAAATGAAAATTATGATAATTTTATT
>SEYY01000640.1:141521-144021 GCA_009176605.1 Armadillidium nasatum
TATATATATATATATATATATATATATATATCAGAGGTGGGCATAAGCGCAAACGAAAGCGCTTTAGGTAAAAAAATTTGCGCTTTTGCGTTTGCGCGAAATTTTGAAAATGTGCGCTTTTACATTTGCGCTTAACAACTTTTTTAAATGTTAGAATAAAGGAAATGTGTGGATGGAGAAAGAGTATGGTTGAGAGAACTGAACAAAGTATGTTGAGATGGTTTCGACATGTTTATAGGATGAATGAAGAGAGAATGGCTAAAAAGGTATTTGTTTCAGAAGTGGAGGGTGTAAGAGATAGGGGGAGACCGAGGGAAGTTGGATGAGTAATGTCAAGGAGCTGTTAAGGAATAGAGGGATGAATTGGGAGGAGTGTGTGCTGTTGACAGAGGATGGGAATGATAAATAATAATAATAATAATAATAATAATAATAATAATAATAATAATAATAATAATAATAATAATAATAATAATAATGGAAAAGATTGGTGAAGGAGTGAGTGCTTGGATGGATGTGTCCTGCGATAGACACCACCCCCCACAAATGTGGGAAAGGTTATATATATATATATATATATATATATATATATATATATATATATATATATATATATATATATATATATATATAATATATATATATATATATATATATATATATATATATATATATATATATATATATTATATATATATATATGTCCTTTACAATTAGCCATGTGAATGGATTCTTTGAAACAATTTTGATAATTGGTGCCAACTTTTTAACATAAATTATTGCTAAACAGCAATGAAAAATGATAAAAATGATAAAATTCATCTAAAGAGGGTAATAAAATATCACATTCTTAAGTCAATAAATATTATGCTTTAAATGACTGATTATTCGATTCCTATATTCGCATCACAAGCATACTCGTACACATACACGCAATCGTTAAAGATGGATAACAGAAAATATATAGAGCTAAGCTAGCTTCGATGAAGGGTACTTCATCATATATTTAATAGAAATTTTGTAAAAGGAAGATATTGAAAAGAAGATGATGGAAAATGTTGTTCTGTATGCGAGCTTCTTAAAATAGAGTATTCATCTGTAATATTTATAATGAGGTTTATAAGAATCAAATAGGAATTCAAATAATCACTTATAAGAAACTCCTTTCCTCTTCTAGACTTCACCTCTTGTTCTCAGTCGAAACTTGAGGTGATTAAGTGTTCTGAACGAGCAAACACTTCTCTATTCCCACTGACTGTTCTCTATCCTTCAATTTTCTGCAAAAGGCGGTTGTTCTGCATATGCATGCGATGATGTTTGTTCTTGAGTCTGTAATTTCGAGCCATCTGAATTTTCGCATTGTGGCTAAGGCTTTCGTAGCAATTTTTGACTAAATTCATTTTTTCTGCTTATTCATCTACTAGTTTTTAAGATACAGTATTTAAACTTGCCTTTCATTTCTCTCTAAAATAACCTTGATCAGATATATATATTATATATATATATATATATATATATATATATATATATATATATATATATATATATATATATATATATATATATATAATATATATATATATATATATATATATATATATATATATATATATATATATATATATATATATAGGGATGGAGCGATACCAAAATTACCGATTTACCGATACCGATACCGATACCGATACCGATAAAAAATAACCGATACCGATACCGATACCGGTATCGGAAAATATGCCGATACTTGCCGATACTACTACGATACCGATACTTTACTCTTATCCAAAAATTTTGCCGATTACCGATACCGATACTGAAAAAGTCGATACCGATACCGATACCGATACCGGTATCGGAAAATATCGATACTATACGATACCGATACCGATACTTCACTCCATCCTAATATATATATATATATATATATATATATATATATATATATATATATATATAATATATATATATATATATATATATATATATATATATATATATATATATATATATATATATATATATATATATATATATATATATATATATATATATATATATATATATATATATATATATATATATATATATATATATATATATATATATATAATATATATATATATATATATATATATATATATGCTTAGGTATAGAATGTTTCTGAGTTTCGATATTTTTTATATCGATATTTTGAAATTTCGATTTTAATCTGTATCTTCATTGCAACGTTCTTGTATAGGTTAGGCCTGTATTTTACGGCAACTTCGGTAGTTCAGGTTATGATAAGTCGAACTAGGTACGCTAGAAAACTAAATAATTATGATTATAAAAATAATTAGAATAATATTTGAATAGGCATATCGATGTTTCGATATATCGATATTTTCGAATATCGATATTTTCAAAATATCGAAACTCAGAAACATTCTATACCTTTACCTATATATATATATATATATATATATATATATATATATATATATATATATATATATATATA
>SEYY01000640.1:164021-171521 GCA_009176605.1 Armadillidium nasatum
GTCCCGATACAAGGGGCTTGAAGGTGTGCAAGTCAAAGAAAGTTGGGAAAACAGATAAAGGGATTATGTTCCAGACTTTACCAGTAGAGTATATGTAAGACCGAGCATAGCGGTTAAGTCTGTGATAAGAGTGTTGGACAAAAAAAGGACAAGACTGTGTAGAAAGTCTCATCGCACGATCCCATTTCATTGAAGACGTTTGCGATGGGAGAGTTCAGAAGAGCAGTGTCCATTGAAAAAACAATAGTACTGAGAGAGTGACGCAACAGTTCTTCGAGCAGAAAAAGACTGGAGAGAATTAGTGACAGCGAAAGAGTTGACAAGACGAAAAGACAAGACTTTATTTCAATGAGAGTGGAACCTTCCCAGATATGTGAGGTGTACTCCACACAGGGACAAACAATACCCCTATAAAGAGCAAGCAACTGAGGTGGAGTGAAGAAATTCTGAAGGCTCCTCAGAACACCGAACCTCTTAGAAGCTTCTTTAGAAAGAGAAATAATGTGATATTTCCAAGAAAGATCAAGAGAAAAAAAGACAACAAGAATATAAGGAAATTTGAAAGTTTGAATTGTGTGTTTTCGAAGAAGATATCAAAATTGTATGGAACTTTGTATCGAATAGAGAGACGGAGGAACTGAGTTATTGAGAAATTGAAAAGAACCATGTTTTCTCTTCCCTAATTTGAAATACGAGATAGATCAGAGGTTGGTTGCTCCAAGACTACCTTTCTTGGGTCTATTAACTGTTGTTGGGAGTGAGTTTTTCAAATTGTAAAGAGTAATGAATGGTGGAGTCATCTGCATAGGAGTGGATAGGAGATAAAATAACAGAGAAGATTATTATCGAAAAGCAGAAAAAGTGTTGTGGATAGGACAGATCCATGAGGAACACCAATTTTAATAGATTTAAAGGATAAACAGCTGCTATAGAAAGACCGAAAAGGAAATCAGAGAGAGGGATAGATACCGAAAGAGGGAAGTTTAAAAATCAAAGCTTGGTGTCAGACTCTATCGAAAGCTTTCGATATGGCCAGTGCCACAGCCAAAGATTCACCGAAATGCTGAAGAGAGGAGGACCAAGAGTCAGAGATAAGGGAAAGAAGATCACCAGTAAAGCGTTTTTTATGAAAGCCATACTGGTCATCAGGGATAAGATTTGAAGAATTGAGATGTTTCCAAATCTTTATTTAAGGATGAATTCGAGAACATTAGAAAGTACGGTAGTTAAAAAAATTGAACGGTAGTTAGATGGTTCAGAGTGGTCCTCCTTCTAAGACGCAAGCTGAATGAGCCTACGTTTCTAGAAAGTAGGGAAAGTTGAAGTAGAAAGAAAGACGAAATAGTTTACTAAGGCAGGGTGCAAGCTCGGAAAAACAAGATTTGAAATCCACAGGAGGGATACCATCAAGACCGTATACCTTCATAGCGTTAAGCTCAGAGAGGGCAGAAATGACATCTTTAGAAGATATTACAATTTTTGGCATAAATGAGTTTTGAGGGGGTTGAAGGAAGAGAAATAGATCTGGAATCTTCTAAGCTGAAATTAGAGGCAAAAGTTTGTGCGAAGTGTTCAGCTTTAGTAAAAGGCAAAACGGCAGTTGTTCAGTCATAAGATACAAGAGGAGGGAAAGAGGAAGAAGCAAAGTTAGAGTTAACATTTTATTTTGCAAAATATCAGAAAGGGCGTGAGGAGGAGGAACCAAAAAGATTATTTTATTCTGAAAGAAGAAATGAGTTTTAAAAGATATGAAGAACAGATTTTGCACAATTCTGGGATGAAATATAAGTTGAATGAGTTTCTGAAGTTTGAAGACGACTGTGATTCCTTAATGCAACATCCCTGCGGCCAATAACACGGGAGCAAGTAGGGTTAAACCAAGGTTTGCTAGGTTTAGTTGAAGGGGAGAATATGCAATGTAAACCTCCATACCAGAGAGAATCAGCTCAGTTATGCGCTCTGCACATTCCGAGGGATTAGTTTCATGGCAACAGTAATGATTCCATGGGAAACCAGAAACTTACAACCACAAGTCAGACCAGTTTTTGGCACTGAAATGCTAGAAACTTCTCCTCTCCGAATTGGGGACTGTTCTTGCGGAATACTTGAAGTGACAGAACAAGATACAGAGATAAGAAGTTGATCGGATGAACCCGGAGGAGGAAATAGTTTAACAGTATAAGAAATTAGGAAAAGATCAAGTATGTTGGGTTCATCACCAAGACGGGAAGGGAATGCACCAACTGTTCTAGATTGTTCTGAATAGAAGAGTGGTTTTCGAGTTCACCAGCTGGATCGTGAGAATTATACGAAAACAATTGGTGGTGGTCAACTTTGATATCACCTAAAATGATGATTTCAGAGAAAGGAGAAGATGAAAGTATGTATTCTATTTTGGAGCTAAGATAGCCGAAGAATTTTGGATAGTCTGTAGAGTTAGGAGATAAGTAGACAGAACAAATGAATTTCGTTGTAGAGTTGCAAGAAAATTTAAGCCATAAAATAGAGAATTCAGGAGTCTCCAAAAATAACAAATAACATCGATAAGTGCGAATGCGCACTTATGCGCAACATCCGCCTTTGACTAAAAATTGAGGATAGAGACATGAGGAGGAAACAGAGTAGGGTTTGCTGTCAGAGAACTCAGACACATAAGTTTCAGTTAAGGAGAAGAGATGAGGTCTAGAAGAAGAGAGGTGGTGTAGGACAAAGTGGAAATTAGACTAGAGACATCGAATGTTGTAGAAATTAATGAAAAAAGACTATGCACCAGGACATGCCGGCATCAAGTTCTTGTTGGCATCAATCCCATCAATGGAAGCCACCAACTCCCAAATAGTGATCGGGAAAGGGCTGGACGAGGAGTAGTATTCTCTGGATGCCACCTCTACAAGTATCTCCCAGGCAGCTTTTTGTTTCTCCAATTTGTTTAAAATTAAAGGTAATATACGAGTAATCGCTTGTAAATTTGGGAGAACATGTGAAGGGATGGGGTGGGGGAGGGGGCTAGTGAGAGCTTACACACTCCAGTATGAGACGAGGGTACACTAGAGACTCTCTGAGAAGATTAAACACGAAAAGGAAAGAACCAAAGGGCAACGGAGTAAAACGGAATGGTCTAGCCCATCCTAACACTCTGCGGGTTAAGTCCAGTAGTAAGTATTTTCATCGCTTCGGCCGGCGTTAGGTCCTACCGCTACGGTCATTGCATTTTTTAACTTTTCAGTACGGGTGATATCATTGTGTGAAGATGTTGGGGTTCTCTGGCCTACCACCTTGTAATTTTTTTTCTGTGGTGCCGCTTAATCCCGAATGTATACTCATCGGAGTATTATTCAGCGAAAGATAGCCCATGTTAAACCTAGCAAGGCCATTCGAGTTATGACAGTCTTCAGAAAATGATTCAAAAAGTGTATAGACAATTATAGCCAAAAAATTTGGACAGATTATCTTTAAAACATAATGACTTAAAACAATATTGAATGACATTTTAGTGTGGGAACATTAGTAATCTTTAGCCATTTTTTTTTTTTTTTTTTTTTTTTTTTGTGGTTTGTGTGCTACCCTATATATATATATATATATATATATATATATATATATATATATATATATATATATATATATATATATATATATATATATATATATATATATATATATATATATATATATATATATATATAATATATATATATATATATATATATATATATATATATATATATATATATATATATATATATATATATATATATATATATATATATATATATATATATATATATATATATATATATATATGTGAATTTTAAGGATTATACTGCCGATATCCGATATCCAGTTATCCGGCACATTCTAATATTATATATATATATATATATATATATATATATATATATATATATATAATATATATAATATTATATATATTATAATATATATATAATATATATATATATATATATATATATATATATTATATATATATTTTCGGAGACTGTGCAAAACAATGATAACAAACATGTTTTCATTCATTTAAACAGATAAAAAAAACATCATTTACCTTCACAGCTCTTAAGTTTGATTATTACATTCTTTCAAGCATTTTCTTGACTTCATAATATATTTTTATTTTTATCTCACAGAACATTATGTTAATAAGCAAATCTTGTTAATTTGAAGACTTTTTTTTTCCTATGACTGTGAAGTTTGTGTTTTGTTTATACATTGTTATTCGATTATATGAAAGCATATCGGATGAAAATGAATTGTTTTTAGGGATACTCGCAACCCCAAGTCGAAATTAAGTCTAATTTATGAGATTTGAGACCTAGCATAGCACTCACACATTTGTGGTTTGAATATGAAGTTTCGCTATTTCAAAATTTTTAAATGCTGTTACCATTAATCTTGTACAAGCCTCCGTTATTATGGTTGTTATATCTTCTTGTTTTATAACTGATTCTTAAAAATAATATTATTGGACTTGATAACATTAATGTTTCCACATTTACCACATTCATGATTCTATGGTAAGACCAAACACCAAATTTGAACAACGGGAATGTGGAACAAGGCAAATGCTTTTTTTTAATCATTTGAAATACCAATTTAATGACTTAATTAAGGTATTAAAAATATCAGAACATTTTCGCATGTATAACTGTTCATTTTGAAGGAATTATTGGGTAACTTATTTTACAATATATGAGAGTATTGCTTGTGAAATAATTAGTTAGGCTTTATTTTTGCATGTGCGGAATGAAAAGAAAACCTGTATGTGTAGTATCGAAGCACAAACAGTAGAGTGATTGACTAACGTGATTGAGGGCGCCTGTTTGAACTCGCTTGCGGGTCCTAGGTATATACTATCTTGAAAATTTTCTCTCCTCGAATCAGACAGTGCCAGTTAAATGTGACCTTCCTACTTTAAAAAAAAAAAAAAAAAAAAAAAAAAAAAAAAAAAAAAAAAAATAACGCAGACGTGTGTAGTTTTTTTTATCAATAACCTTCAGAGGGAAAAAGGATGTCCAGGAAAACCAAGTTGTTGTTGCTAGGAAATTCTGTGGTATTTTGCCAATGTAAAAATAAAAAAATTCTAGGAATCTTGATGCACATAAAAGACTTCATTATATAATATTAGAATCATCAGTTTCTGGAGTTTAAAGAAGACGGTAATGAGGATAATTCCTTAAAATGAATAGCACGATAATAACAAGAAGTTCTAGCACATTGCAACACAAATGAGCCAAAATAATCTCCTCGCAAACAGACTGATTTTACTGAAGAAGATTTAAATAAATAGAACAGGATATTAATAAGGAAAGGTGTTTGGAGAAACTCAGAACAGGGGCAGAGTTCAAAAATTTAAGCCAAAAGGTTATATCTTAAAATGTTATGTTTTATATTGGGTTAATCATCAAATCGATTAAAGATACGAGAATATAACTTCTCTTAAGGTATATATGAACAGAGAACTGAAAGATCTGTCATTGGTTTGTTCATAATATGTGTATAATAATTGCTTGTCAAATATTTAGATTAAAGTAAAAATTTATTACAATCCCTTTTGAAATTATGGCGAAAATAATTTTAATCGTTACAGGATTGAAAAAAAGAGATACATAACTAAAAAAAAACTATAGAGCAGTTTTTTTTTTTTTTTAAAGAAAACAGACTGAAGTGGCCATTTAGAAAAAAAAGTGAGCAGTGACTGCACCAAAGTGCTTGAAATGGAGAGAACATTCCTGAAATTGGATTGAGAAATTATAGCTACAAAGATTACATACGAAACACCTGTACAAATATAAGATTTTACTGGAATTCCTAACATGTGTCTTAATGATCATCATTAAACAACATCTTAACCTTTGAACTCACAAAAAATCGTAGCCTGAAATTGATTCATAACTGCACGTTCGAAAGGATTGTTGAAACTAAGGAAATTAAGTCACTATCCTTATAAGTGATATATATATATATATATATATATATATATATATATATATATATATATATATATATATATATATATATATATATATATATATATATATATATATATATATATATATATATATATATATATATATATATATATATATATATATATATATATATATATATATATATATATATATATATATATATATATATATATATATATATATATATATATATATATATATATATATATATATATATATATATATATATATATATATATATATATATATATATATATATATATATATATATATATATATATATCTTATATATAGGAGGCTCTCAAAATTTCCGAGTGGGAGAGAGAGAGAGAGGGAGGGAGGGAGGAGGAGGGACATTTAACCCCAAAGCCCTTTCCATCTCTAGCCCCTGTTTAATAGTTTTCAATAACAAGTGAACTTTAGTCTCTTCCTTGATTTCAATAAACGCGTAAGCCAATAAGATAATAATAATAATAATAATGATTGCTAATATTGCTATTATTATTTTTATTATTGCTATTATTATTATTATTATTATTGTTGCTTTTATTAATATTATTTTTATTATTACTATTATTATTATTATTATTATTATTATTATTATTATTATTATTATTATTATTATTATTATTATTATTATTATTATTATTATTATTATTATTATTATTATTATTATTATTATTATTATTATTATATTATTATTATTATTATTATTATTATTATTATTATTATTATTATTATTATTTTTATTATTATTATTATTATTTTTATTATTATTATTATTATTTTATTGTTATTAATATTATTATTATTTTATTATTATTACTATTATTATTATTATTATTATTATTATTATTATTATTATTATTATTTTTTTTTTATATTTTAATATCACTTCATACCAATAACACTGGGGAACATTTCAATTTCTTGTCTTTGAAATAGATTTGACATTGAATTACAAGTAACTTGTGTGCGCTGAGCACGAAATTTTATTTCATTTTTTTCTATCAGGTTTTTATTTTGCTCAACACAGCTTCTCCTCCATAGTACACATAATTTATTTTTCCAATACTTCTAAAGTCTTTTTACAGTTACACATATGCAAGTAGGTTATTATCTAGATATTTGTACCTATTGTTATAATATTGTTATTTTATGCATATTTTTATATGTAATTCCGTAAAAATATTTTTACTGGTATTATTTTTAACCCATTTTAATATTATTAAGGTAAGCTGTAAATCTGGTAGGACAACAAGGAGGGTATACTAAATATCTCTGCTTCTTTTTATTATGGGACAGCAGAGCCAATGTAGAATATTATTTCAATCATCTTCACATCCTGTCTGAGAAAAAAAATAGAATTAATCCACCTTTTGTGATCAGAGATAAAAAATCATATTTCCACCTCTGCATATTAAACTAAGCCTCTTTAACAATACGTAAAAGCTTTAGGCACGAACGACGAATGTTTTAAATACATATTTTCAAGATAAAGTCTGAGCTA
>SEYY01000641.1:12500-20000 GCA_009176605.1 Armadillidium nasatum
CGATTGTGGGGCAAGGAAAGACATGAAACCTCATCTTTAGTTAATCAAACCATGACAGGACAACATGAGCTGGATGAACTGGAGCATTATTATCTTGAAAAATGGTGCACCCTCTAGAAACAATCTGTGCTTAATTGGATTAACCTGGTCACCCAAATTTCGTGCATAATCCCTGGCAGTTACATTATCATACATCGTGATAATTGGGCTTGCAGAACACAGTGATATGGCTGACCAAACCATGACGAAACCTCTTTCTTGCTTCACCTGTGACTTAAGGTAGTCCAGATCATATTCCTAGGATGGTGCTCTCCACACGTAAACTCTGCCGGAGGTTTAGAATAGTGTGATAGAAGTTTAAAATGACGTAAGAAACATCTTTCAGTGTCCGGCATTTTAGTTCCTATGAGTGTAGAGCTACTCTCTCCACTTTCTGATATTCATGTCCTTTACAAAAGGTTTGGCGATTGCAGCACTTTCAGAATATTGAGCCTATTGAGTTCTCTCCTCATTGATTTTGTGCTGATGAGGTTTGCAAGACTGATATCCAGCTTAGAAATACTTTTGCAGCTGTTCTTTTCTTATTTTTCGTTAAAATCCTTCTCAATGCTCGACTGTTTCAGTCACCCAATTTTGACTTTCCTCCACGCCAATGTTTATCGAATGATACTTTTTTTTTTTGAAGTACAATATGAGCCCCATAACTATGGGTATTGTTTCTGGGAACCAACAATTTTCTCTCTTTGAAGCTCTTCAAGCTTAAACATACCTCACTTGTACCAGCACAGAATGTTTAACACAGCAATTGACGCTTCATCTGACATTATAGGTTACCTATCGCATGTGATACAAGAGCGCGTGTGGTTCCTCTTCTATTTCGTGGAGTTGATGTTTGTAATATTTACCGATTCTTTCTATTGTTTACATATTTTTCTTCAACCCGTATATATATATATATATATATATATATATATATATATATATATATATATATATATATATATATATATATATATATATATATATATATATATGATTCGGCTGCCGTCGCGAGTGGATGTGCTTGGAAGCAGATGGGAAGAAGAAAAATTAGAAACATCACAAGGAAGTTAGAAGAGAAGAAAAGAGAAGAGAAGGAAGGCAATTTGATCTGAAGCTTCAAGTTCTTCTCCCTGAAGTTGCAGAGTTTGTGTGTGGAATTACGCTTGAAGAATGATATTGACCAAAGGTAAAAGAAAAAAAATCAATATTTCGTTATAATATTTCAGTATTTTTTTAATAGTAAATTTTAAAAAAAAATTCAATAAAATTATTTTTGTGAAGCAACATCTCTTTCGATGCAATGTACAGTACTTTCAGCAATTAATAGAAAATTTAAATATTAAAAGGAAAAAAAGAATTAGGTTAGATGTAACTTTTGGTCAATAATGAATTATTATTTCGTCGCAGTCGAGTCAAATGAAGAATAGTTCTTCGCATGGTTCTAAAGGCTGGGAACCCTTTTCAACCAGTTTTTTTTCCCCATGTACGATTGCAAGAATGTTTAATTTCTGTAATCGACACCACACTGCATCATGCCGGATATGGTGCATTGTATAAAAAAAATTTTAAAAAATTTAGTGATGGATCGGATGTCATATTTTCTCATTTACGGATACGGATGTTGAATTTTAATGAAGCGCGTTTGCGGATGCGGATGTTTATTTTGATGAAGATGTGAATGCATATGCCATCGCTAATATATATTATATATATATATATATATATATATTATATATATATATATATATATATATATATATATATATATATATATATATATATATATATATATATATATATATATATATATATATATATATATATATATTTACATTTACATTTACATTTAATTATATATATATATATATATATATATATAAATATATATAATATATATATATATATATATATATATATATATATATTATATATATATATATATATATATAATATATATTATATATATATTTATTATTTTCATACATTTATATATATATATATATATATATATATATATATATATATATATATATATATATATATATATATATATATATATATATATATATAAAAGTTGAGATAGCTTCTTTCCTAGTGAGCCCTACTCCAAATGGAAAGGTTAAAGTCATATATATGTTCACTTACAACATTGTGAGTAGTAAAGTACACACGATCGACTGGAAAAAAAAGACTAATTGTCTTTTCTGCAATTTCGTGCAATGTTGCATTCTCAGGGACTAACCTGACATTTTTTTCGGTTCACGAACCCCCGTGGGGCACCTGGCACCCTGCCTCCGATTCGAACTGATTTCCGCCGGATTGAACCGCATAAAAAGAATCAGGAAAGAGAGTGGGGTGAACGCAGCATTTCTGTAATCTCAGGTAACTTACTGATACCGGTTTTGGGGGTTCACAGGGCCCCCATGGGCCCCTTCCCCGGACTCTAGGTCAATTTCGATGGGTTCAACCACTAAAAGTTGTCAGGAAAGAGTATGAGGTCATTTTGAGTGGGGTGATTTGCAATTGCAAATCAAAATTCGTTTATTCTTTTTTTCTACAGTCAATAGTGCGTACTATACTACTACTGTGAACGTTCCACACCGTATCTTGGTTCGTCTTCAGCACAAACTAAATTTTAAAATTTTTTGTTTTAAAATACAATCAAAATATAAATTCACTAAATATACATAAGATATTTAAAATAATAATAAGTACAATAAAATAATAAAAATAAAGTAATAATATTGATATTGAAATAACAAATAAAAATTAAAAGGCTGGTCTATTTTGGGAAAAAGGAATTTTTTGCTGAATGAAAAGGACAATAGTAAAAGCTTGATCATTTAAAGATGGGGAATGAGTTTTTACTTATTAAACCTCAATATCGTACGATCAAAAAAGGATAACGCAAGTTGAGAGAAATTAGAAGAAGAAAAAGGGTGGATATCCTTATGGTCTTTTATGGTAGAGTGTTCTGAAGAGCAAAGAAAAGGTCAGTTCTAAAGGAAGTTCCTCTATGCTTATCAATCATCACTTTTAATTGAAGACCAGTTTGGCCTACATACGCCGCATTACACCTGGCACACTTAAACAAATAAATTAATGAGGATCTGAGAAGCATTGGGTGAGGTTTATTGTGTTTGAAGAAGTATGAATTGAGGAGTTATAATTTATACGAATAAACTGGCATTGGGGGAATGTAGTTTCAAGTATAGTAAGAATATTTATATTAAATTGAGATGTAAGTGAACCTATATACGGAAGTTTTAAATATTTTTTTTGTTTAGGTACAGTGGGAAAATAAAGAGTGGGTCTGAAGATATTTGTTAGAAACTCTTTAATATTTTTTTCCACTTAGAACTTTGGGAATAAATTAAAATGAAAAAGTATTTTAATAAATTCAATCTCTGTATGGAATATATATATATATATATATATATATATATATATATATATATATATATATATATATATATATATATATATATATATATATATATATATATATATATATATATATATATATATTAGTGATGGATCGCATGTCATATTTTCTCATTTGCGGATGCGGAATGCGGATGCGGTTAAGTTTCGGATCACGGATGCGGATGTATGGAATTTTCGCAAGTTCGGATGCGGATTTTGCGAATGCGGGTGTTAATTTTGATGAGTATGCTCCCCGGATGCGGTTGCGGATGCCATCACCTAATATATATATATATATATATATATATATATATATATATATATATATATATATATATATATATATATATATATATATATATATATATATATATATATATATATATATATTTCGTCCCTATATTTGAGAACTTGACGAAGAACGCATATTCTACTAAGGATACGTTTTCTTTTGTCAATGAAATTACAAAATTCCTTGATGCCGATAAATATGTAGTGGCAAGTTTTATTGTCGAAAAGCTTATTCACTAACGTATATTTGGATGAAGCATTGGAAATTATATTAACGTTATGATTTTCAAATATTTCATCGGTGAATGGGCTTAGAGAAACTGAGTTTTAAGGAATTGCTTTATATATTTTCAAAAGACATAGTATATATGTTTAATGATAAATTTTATAAGCAAATTGACGGTGTTGAGATGGGAAGCCCCTTTAGGTCCCACCCTAAGTAATATCTTGATGTGCTTTTATGAAACTATTTGGCTTAACGATTGTCCTACTTTATTCAAGTCTATTTTTTTATAGAAGATATATTTATGATTCCTTTTTGCTTTTTAAGTCTATTGAACATGTCGATATGTTTTTACAATATTTTAACTCTACCAACATTGTTTTCACAGTTGAAATATAAAACGATTGTTCTTTGGTCTTACTTGAAAATAATTTATATAAGGAGAACAACAAATTCCAAATTAATTTTTACCGAGCCAACTTTTACAGGGTTAACGACTAAATTCAGCTCATTCATCTATTATATTTATGAAATTAACTTGATCAAAACACTTTTTGACAGAGGATATAAGATTTCCTCATCATATATCAACCTCTCAAAAGAACTTGACTTCCTGAAATAATTATTTTTGAAGAACGGATTACCTGATTATTTAATAGACAAAATATTTCGGAAACAACTTTTTGCTAAATTATCTGCATCCAAAGAGATCCTTTATATGAAATTGCAAAATAAGTCTTTAAAGGTGTAAAATAATGGTTTTATGTATAAATCATTATTTTACACTCTTAAAGACGTATTTTTCTTTGGAAGTGTAATTTTATCCACTGGACCGAATTACCCCACGTGGACCGAATTAAACCACTTTACTGTATCTATATTACTTTAACAAGAATAGCCAAATGGACTATTATATAGAATAGAGTAGGAAAAGATAGAACATATTGTATGTTTTAATAATTTGAAAATTTAGTTCTTATATTTAAGAATTTTACTTTTATTGGACATCCGACCGGATAACCGGATAGTAACTGGATATCCGACCCATCCCTGCAATCTAAATTATGTCATCTTAGGGATAAGTGAATAATTATTTTTATTGCATATTAATATGCTACTGCTACTTCTGCTGCTGCTACTATTGTTATTACTACTACTACTACCATTAATAATAATAATAATAATAATAATAATAATAATAATAATAATAATAATAATAATAATAATAATGAAAAGTCTGTACATGCGGAAAAGCTATATCATATGAAAGGATTAGGAATGGTTGCCTTTCGGTTGCATGTAAGGCTGTCATAACCCTGGATGACCTCGAGTCAGCGTCTCTGATTATATCGCCAAAGGCGTAGCGAACCATCTGTTTGGCCAAGATTAAATCTATATAATGAACTGTTCAGTTGCGCCTCGCCCCAATTTTTGCTTGGTAATGTCGTACGCGATTATTTATAGGAGTCAGATGCTTAATCTCTTAATTTGAGGATTTTACTATCATTGATTTGAGTCATAGATTGTTTTTATTTTTGTATACGGGAGAAGAGAAACGAACAGCTGATGTTAAACTCATGATCTTTGATCGTCTGAGCTTTCATAAACAATTGATCCAATTAAGATTTCTCCACTTTCCTTATTTCATCAATTACGCCAAATATATATATATATATATATATATATATATATATATATATATATATATATATATATATATATATATATATATATATATATATATATATATATATATATATTGCTTTAACTGCTCTTTCCACTGTGAAGTGAGGTGATATTACCTGCGGATTCTTTGCATCAAATTTCCACAGTTGTTAATTAGGAGAGAAAGAAGTGGTTGTAGGTTGGACCCAACTCATTCCAACTATAAGTTTCCCATTCATTTTGTTGGGCCAAGAATTTTTACCTTCATTTGTTCAATTAATAATGATAGAATAAATATTAATTGTTTTAATAAATTAACTTTTCTCTCGTCAAACCCTCACCCAGTTTAACATTTTGGAAATTTCTCTTACTTTCTTTTGTTATTACTTTTATATTTATGTCGAAATTTAAAATGTAATTCTTTAATACCTTTTCTTGTCTCAAAAAATTTTTTTTAAGACTTCAAAGATGGTGAGATTACACAACGTCTTGAATAAACCCATATCATCGACAGCTCTGTCCTCATGAAACATATTATTTAGAAGCCAAAACCAAGATGACCATGTTGGTAGCCACTATTTCGTCTTTGCTAATCCCATCTTTTCTGATCTCCTTGCTTACTATTTTACTGTTTTAAAATATCTCGGACTTTTTGAAAGTCTTAATCACTAATTTTATTATAGTTTTGAAGTTGTTTGAAAAATATGATAAATAGCTTTAAAAATGTATCTGTATTTTTGGTGAGCAAAACCCAAAGGCCTGCAAATTCAACCCGAGTTGAGGAAAATAACATCCTCAGTGCCTTATTAGAGAACGACATGTTCCGATACAGTGTTTTTGAAAGTGTGCGAGTCAAAGAAAAACGGAAAAATACATAAAGGAAATATATTCCTGACATTACCAGTGGAATACATGTAATATTGAGCATAGTTGTTAAGCCTGGGGCCAGAAAGTTGGATATAGAAAGGATAAAATTATTCGTTAGAGAAGTCATGCGATAGGAGAGTTCAGAAGAGCAGTGTCCATTGAAATTCCGATAGTATAGGGAGAGTGATGAAACATTTTGGTGGGCAGAAAGAGATTGGAGAAAATTTGTGAGAGCGAAAGAGTTGATGCGATGAAAGGCCCTTGATTTCACTTTTTCGAGGAGAGTTGAATGAGCGGAACGACCCCAGATTTGTGAGACATACTCCATACAGAGGCGAATAATACCGATAAAAAGAGTAGGTGGAGTGAAGAAGTTAAGAGGGGGCCTCAAATTACTCAACCTCTAAGTAGCTTGTTTAGAAAGAGAAGTAATGTGATCCTTCCAAAAACGATCAAGAGAAAAGAAAACATCGAAAATATTTAGGACAGACGAAGGTTTGAGTTTTGTTCTTTCGAAATGTGTGTGTAAGGTTGTGTCGAGCAGAGAGATGAAGGAATTGAATTTTTGAGTCATTGAAAATGGCTTTGTTTTCTCTGCTGTTGGGAAGGGTGTCTTTAATAATGAAAGGAGTAATGTAGTCTAGTCATCAGCATACGAGTGGATAGGTGATGAAGTAATAGAAATAAGGTCATTTATGAAAAATAGAAAAAGAATTTGGGATAGGACAGATCCTTGAGAAACTCCATTTTTAATAGATTTAAAGGATGAGCGATGGCAGTCTACAACAGCTGCTGTAGAACGATTGGAAATGAAATCAGAGATAAAGATAGACTCTGAAAGATGGAAGTTTGGAAATCAAAGCATTGTGACAGACTTTATCGATGACTTTCAATATGTCCAGCGTTACAGCAAAAGATTCTCCGAAATGCTGAAGAGCGGAGGACGAAGAATCAGAGAAGGGAAAGAAAATTACTGGTAGGATGCT
>SEYY01000641.1:25000-27500 GCA_009176605.1 Armadillidium nasatum
ACTACCTGGGTGTTATGGTGAACTTAGATGAAGAAATGCGAAGGAAATAGAGAATAGAATAAGTATTTTCTCGAAAAGAGTAGGATATTTACATCCGCTTGCGAGGAGCAGCCATGTGCTTAGAGAAGTTAAAATATTAATATACACTGTAATTTTAAGACCCACATTATTGTACGGTGCCGAAGCTCGAACGTTAACAGTAAGAGCAAGGAGTACGGTGGTGGCTGCTGAGATGAGAGTTCTAATACCGGATAGAGGAATAGCCAAACGAGGTATCAGGAGGGAGTTGGATGTGGAGTCTACTGGAGCAATCATCGAGAGGCAGCAATGGAGATGGTATGGACATAAACGAAGGACGGACGAATGAAGATACTCTGCCAAGCTACACTTCTGGAGACCGGAAGGTAGAAGACCTGTGAAAAAAATCGAAAAAAAATGGAGAGATGGATTGTAGGGTGATATTGGACGTACACTGGAGGAGGAGGAGCGAATGAGACTCCACGGAAACAGAGAAGTCTGAAGAGGCTTTGTAAATGACAGGGCACTGCCCTAATCCCTGAATATGGTGAGTATATATATATATATATATATATATATATATATATATATATATATATATATATATATATATATATATATATATATATATATATATATATATATCTTAGGAAGAGGTAGGCTAGTAGACAGGTGAGAACAATGAGCATTGTAATAGCGAAACCATAAGAAGAGTGAAACAAAATCGAGGTTCAAACCTCTGATCCTGTTACCTGAACGGACATAAAAATTTGTCGTTTGTAGGAGAGTTTCTGTAGTTAGTTAATTAATTACAGTTTACGGCAATTTGTATTATTACGCTAATCTCAATACTCACATATTGCTTAAAAACAGCGAACACTTACAACATTCCACGTTATTCCAACACATACAATATCACATTCACTCTAAATTGCTCTTACAGAGAAGGTCCGCCTATCAAGGATTCGAAACCATGCCCAACGGTGGTCAAAAATATACTTGATTGGGCTGTACCGGAGCAGGGTTTCCCTATACAAAAGCCTAAATAATCTGTGTAACTTATCAACTTGGTCAGAAATAGCATATAACTCAATTTCCCTGGGTAAGAACCACACTCCTCGAATCGAGCTCTGCCCGTGAGTAACGGTTCGAGGGTTAGAGAAACACTTCAAAATCTGTGAAAATGACAAAATAAGTTTGAGCCGAACCACACCAGATTTATGACGCGTTCTAAATGACACATATAGAGCAAACATGTGGAGCAGTATCAAAAGACTGAAGAATTTCCAGAGCATTCAGACATTAAGAAACTTGTTGGGTCTACCTACTGGGTAATTACAGAGATACGGTAGAGAGTTGAGTAAGTTTTTCAAAGTTTCTATCAAAAGAAGTCATAATGGACAGAAAATGGGTAGAAGAATTCATAACTTGTCTTAATAACTATAGGATAACTGTTAGCATTGTTGAAAACTGAATTCGTTCAGAATGATATCAAAGAAGGAGCCCGTCTAATTTCCTTAATTCATATAATAGTAAAAACTTGTGTCAAAAATGATTAAAAAATAATAAACATAACAGGGGAATTTAGTCGTAAGTTTGCAAGAGAGCTTAAGTCTCAAGGAAGAATATTAGAAGATTCTAAATTATTAAGATTAGAACAGGCAACGTAGTTTAACAGTGAACACCTGATCGCAAAAACATTTTCAGTGACTTTCATTTGATGAAATTGCTTAATTGCTTCTTGTATCTCCGAAGGATTGTTATTTTCGATTTCTTATTATTCTGAAGAGAGAAAGTTTGAGTGTTTAGGTGTGTAGCGTGTATATATATATATATATATATATATATATATATATATATATATATATATATATATATATATATATATATATATATATATATATATATATATATATACTATATATATATATAGGTCTTTTGGATTGTGCGAACAGGATAATTCAAATTACTCTTTGCAAGGAGAAAACGCTGAGGCTCGTCAGTAACTAATCAGAGGTCTTAAATTATATAATGCAGAAAAAATTGGATATTTATTGTGGTAACGCTGTTAATAAGAATATTTAAATAGATTTTATAAATCTCAGAACTTATTATTATCATTTTGATTATTATTATTATTATTTTTAATGGATAGCGGAAAACAGACTTTCACTGAATCGGCAAAAATACAATACTTATTAATAACGATTGATAAAACTCTTATTAAACAAAATATATTAGGACAATAATCTTATTATTATTATTATTATTATTATTATTATTATTATTATTATTATTATTATTATTATTATTATTAGTTATTATTATTATTATTATTATTATTATTATTATTTATTATTATTTATTATTATTATTATTATTATTATTATATTATTATATTATTTTTTATTTATTATTATTATTATTATTATTATTATTATTATTATTATTATTATTATTATTATTATTATTATTATTATTA
>SEYY01000641.1:32500-35000 GCA_009176605.1 Armadillidium nasatum
CTAAAAAATGTAGGAGAAAAAAGATCTGTGAGAAACACGGTGGATGTCTTCAACAGCTCTTATAGGAAGACGGGACAGAAAATGAGGTAGAAGCCACAGAGAGACATGGATAACTAAACTAATATTAAAAGATGTTACAAATGTATTAAAAATTATTGAAATTAAAAAATATTTTTCGCATAATTTTACTTTTATTTTTATGGACACTTTTCAGATACTTCACTATGTTAAAAGAGAAAAACTAAACTTAATTTTTTCAAATTAAAATAATTTGCTCAAAATCTAAAAGCTATTTTTTCTTATTTATAAGTGCAACTAAAAGTAACGCAGTTCTGCCAAAATCTCATCACTGCAGATAGGAATGAAAAAAGACTGAAAAAAATCAAAGGTTTATTCAATGAACATGTACTATTATTTTTCTACATAATCTCGAAATCAATACATTTCTGCAAACGTTGAACCCACTTAAAACTGGTCAAAAAAAGTCTTGATCTTTTCCGGAACCAGTTGACACCATTTCTTCACCATTATTGAACCAAATCTCACTCCCGGAGACTCTCCTTCAACTTTGGAAATAAGTGAAAATCACTGGGGCCAGATCAGGACTGTGGGTGGGTGATCAATGACCTCGAAGTTCAATCGTTGAAGCTTTAAAGCGTCTGGCACTGCAATGTGTTGAGCATTGTCATGATGCAGGAGGAAAACGGTACAATTTGGTCTTATTGACGTATGCGGCTTTTTCAATTTCTGGAAAGTTTCACAATAATTATCGGAGTTTACAGTCGTGCCTCGGCAGATATTTTGAATAGTGTCAGCATAAGTTACCAGCCGAGAGTTGATAGTGGTGGACCCACGTTTCGTCTCCCGTAACAATGTTTCGAAGAAGTTGATCGTCCTCTCGTTGATAACGGTTTAGAATTTCATAAGCAATATAGACCGTTGCTTTCTCATGTCCATGTCTTCCGTCAGCTGCCTTGAAACCCAACGCGCACAAATTTTTCGATACTTTAAATTACAATTATTGCTTGAACACGCTCTTTCGAAATTGGAAGAATTTCGGACTGTTTAATTCGTCGATTTCCCTGAATAATGTCATCAATGCGAACATGATGTTGGTCAGTGGTCACTGTAATGGGGCGGCACTTCTCAGAGCATCATGAATCGACATTTCACCTTTATTGGAAAAAGTTGCTTTACAGACCATCACGAACGTTGCTAACATTCATAGTGTCCATTCCATACACCTCGAGCAAACGAAGATGAATTTCAGCCGCAACTAAATGCAACGTTCTCTTATCAAATCTATTCTAAAACTTCAATCTTTCGAACGCAGTCTGATCCAATCTCCGTTGCTTAGCAACGCATATGCAAACGTTATTTTTCAGCCCGTCTTCTTATTTCTTTTTTCATTTGTTTTAAAAACTAAATATAAACTTAACTTAAGGATTTGTAATAATTTCTTAGGGTAAAATTTACCAAAGTACTCGGAATATTCTATCGTTTTTTCCCGAATAGAAATACCCCCCCCCCCAAAAAAAAAAAAAAAAAAAAAAAAAAAAAAATGTTCGATACCTGAATACTTCGAAAACAAATACCGAGTATTCGGCACACTAAAGTGATGGGCTAAATATAAAAACCAATTGCGAATGCAAATGAATACCGATTTATGAATACTATAATAAAGGTAAAATATTATATTATAATATATATTATAATTTATATATATATATATATATATATATATAATATATATATATAATAATATATATATATATATATATATATATATATTAGGGATGGAGTCAATATCGGTATCGGCTAGAGTCGGTAAATTTTTTGGTATCGGTATATAAATTTTTTGTAAGTATCGGTATCGTTAAAAAACGACGGGACAATAATGATAATGATAATATATGATAATAATAAGAATTGATAATAATAATAATAATAATAATAATAATAATAATAATAATAATAATAAAAATAATGTTATAATTTATAATTTTAATTGCAACTGAACTGAACCAATTTTCAGAGAAATAAAAAGAAATAAAAATATATTAAAAAATTATTGATTTTTAAAAAACTATTTTCTTATATTTTTTATTTTTTAAAGAAAATTTAATTTAAATTTAAAAATAAATTAAAATAAAAAAAAAAAAAAAAAAAAAAAAAAAAAAAAAAAAAAAAAATTTTTAAAATAAAAAATTATATATATAATATATATATATATATATATAATATATATATATATATATATATATATATATATATATATATATATATATATATATATATATATATATATATATATATATATATATATATATATATATATATATATATATAATATATATATATATATATATATATATAATAATATATATATATATTATATAATATACTATATATATATATATATTAAAGTGTGTATGTTGTGTGGTTCTATTTTTAATTTTTTATAATGTTGAATGGAAGTTCTTTTCCTTAATTTTCCAAT
>SEYY01000641.1:42500-45000 GCA_009176605.1 Armadillidium nasatum
ATACCATATTCACCATTGGTTTTGTCATAGGAGCTATGGGGTTTGATTGCTTGGGATCCTATGATATCTTATTGGTTTTATAACAGGACCTTATTAAAATTTTTTATTGGAAGTTAGGATCGAGACCCACTCATGGGCTCGAATGTGCCACTAGTGCCAAACTTCAAAAGTGCACCGACATACCAGATCTTCAGTTGAACTGTTGGAAATTATATGGCAGCGCTTTCAAACGGTTCACGTTGGTATTGTCGATCCTTTTCCTCTTGTTTCCTAGCCAGCACTCTTTCTCTTGTCTATTTCTATCTCCTTACCAGCCTTGACCGTAATACAAAGTGGTTGGAAGCTTTTCACATTTTCCTACATCTGGCATTACCACAAAGTTCTTTTCGTACATATTTTTTTTTACAGTTGATTTACAGATCTTGAGCTCTACATTTCGTTGCAACAGAGAAGTCTACCCACTACGAGAGCGAATTTTTCACAGAATTTTCTCGTTTGACTGTTTTCCACCGTCTTTGCACTTCTGCCTACCAATCTAAGGCTAACTGTCTTTTATTGCTTTTTCGAGGGACGTTGAAAACTGATTTAGCCATCGGAAAGTACAATTGGTTGCTTTCGCTAACAATAGTTCTCATTCTTTCTTTTTATTCCAAGGACAGTGAGTAATCACCGTTTCATGCTGTTATTGGCAAAACTCCTTTGTATCTTTTTAATCACTGATGTTCAATTTGGTGTAATTTGTAAAGTTGTTGGTTATATAAGTTTTAAACTCGGTTCGTAAATTTTATTTGCAGCACCATCAAAGTTTCATCAACCATTTTGTAACATTTTTGGTATGGGTTATTATATCTTAGTTTTAATATTGTATGTTTGTCGTTGTGTTTCCTTTATTTTATATTTCATCATTCGATTATTTGGTGGAAAATATTACGTTTACAGTAGAAAGAGTTTTTTTATTATTCCAGTAATTGAGGTTATCCATTAAGGCATCAATGTAGAGTGTTTGATTCACGCACTTTAAGGCTTTGGTTCGATCTCTCCAAGGAAGAACTTTCCTAGAAAATTTCCCCTCCTTTAATAGGGCAATGTCCGTGAGGTGCAAACTTTTTTTTTTTTTTTTTTAATCATTATCTTATAAAATTCGATTATTTCTTCCCGATAGTGAAGAGTTTTATGGGAACAAATTACGTTTGTCTTATATCGATTGGCATCGAGTCAACCGCGCAGATCACTTTATTACAAAAAATATTTACAATGTCACCATAATAATTTAACAGGTATTCAATATAAAAACAAAAAAAAAATAAAACATTTTAATTTTAACTTTGTGTGAGAGAGAGAGAGAGAGAGAGAGAGAGAGAGAGAGAGAGAGAGAGAGAGAGAGAGAGAGAGAGAGAGAGAGAGAGAGAGAGAGAGAGAGAGAGAGAGAGAGAGAGAGAGAGAGAGAGAGAGAGAGAGAGAGAGAGAGAGAGAGAGAGAGAGAGAGAGAGAGAGAGAGAGAGAGAGAGAGAGAGAGAGAGAGAGAGAGAGAGAGAGAGAGAGAGAGAGAGAGAGAGAGAGAGAGAGAGAGAGAGAGAGAGAGAGAGAGAGAGAGAGAGAGAGAGAGAGAGAGAGAGAGAGAGAGAGAGAGAGAGAGAGAGAGAGAGAGAGAGAGAGAGAGAGGAGAGAGAGAGAGAGAGAGAGAGAGAGAGAGAGAGAGAGAGAGAGAGAGAGAGAGAGAGAGAGAGAGATCCCTTTATATAAATATATTACAAATGCAACAAAACCAAATTCACACAAAAAATAGTGAATGAAAGTAAGTTAATTAATAATACGTTATATATATATATATATATATATATATATATATATATATATATATATATATATATATATATATATATATATATATATATATATATATATATATATATATATATATATATATAAGGAAGAAAGAGCTCTAAGACTTGTCTAATGGGGTAATAGAGCTCTAAGACTTGTCTAATGGGGTGATAGAGCTCTAAGACTTGTCTAATTGGGGTGATAGAGCTCTAAGACTTTTTTAATGGGGGTGTTAGAGCTCTAAGTCTTGTCTAATAGGGGTGATAGAGCTCTAAGACTTATCTAATGGGGGTGATAGAGCTCTAAGACTTGTCTAATGAGGTGAAAGAGCTCTTAAGACTTGTCTAATGGGGTGATAGAGTTCTAATATTTGTCTAATGGGGGGAAAGAGCTCTTAAGACTTGTCTAATGGGGTGATAGAGTTCTAATATTTGTCTAATAGGGGTGATAGAGCTCTAAAACTTCTGACTTAGAACTTTCTAAGAAAGAGAAAATCTTACCGATTTAAAAACTCTCCTTGTGAATAATGAATCGGAACTTTTAATTAATTTCATCAAAAGCATTTTATACGAAGACAATAAATAAGCTTATTAAGAAACAAATGGAAAAAAAACTATTAATTCTAAAAAGAACAAAATTCTACCTTTTTTTGATCCTGATTTTAAATCCAGTAAGG